>JAZHYW010007779.1:0-70793 GCA_037355805.1 Ixodes ricinus | reverse complement strand
AAAAATTTGGGGACAGGAAAAATCGTATGGCATGAAGAGGTGGACACTTGGATTAACGCGCACTGATGGAGGGGGCACGTTTGAAAGTGAATAACTAAAAGGATAAAGTTAGAAGAATTTTAATACTTTTTAACAACAAACTTTGGGTGCAGCTTGTTTGTAATATAAAGTAATATAAAGTAATATTATTTATTTAAATTTTATTTATTTTTCTGAATATTGTTAAATAGGCCTGCTCAAACGACAAATGGCAAAATTTGGAGGCCTGTATCTCATGAAATAATTTAATCATTATCATATATTTTGCAGGTAACATTCTAATTATATATGTCTATTATTTAAGAAATAAATAGGGTATTTGAATGATATGATAGTTTGGTTATATATAGGCAAACATGGGAAAAATTCAAAACACAAAAACTTCCGATGCAAATAAGAAAAAACACCATTTGATTTTTTTTTAAATTTGGGTACCCTGTCATACTTTATTTCGGAATTCATTTCTATTAACAACATGTATTATTTTATTGAGAAAGAAGACACAACTCCCCAAAGTTGGGTCCTTTTTCAAAGCCTACACTTAGCAGTTTCCTATACGAGAAGTGACTCTGAGTTCCAGTTTCAGGAAACTAACACACAGACTTTTATATATTTTTATTCAGATGAGGCCACTGACAACTAGAGCGGTCGGTCACACACTAAAAGCGAGGAGAAACAATATACAGCATTTTACATGGAGCGTACAAAGAGGTATCATATTAGAGACTAGTGATTCGAGAAAAGGTGATGCAGCGTGAAGTTTTACTTTCCGGTATAATTTATATTTAAAATAAAAGAAACAAATTTACTTCCCCACACAAAAATAAAAGATATAATACTAAAATTGTTTAGGTTAGTTATGTATTTCCGGGGACAAACCATTTCAGGTGAGCGGTGCCACCGCGCCGGACTGTAAGAGCTTCGATACTCTCGGTGTACGAATGGATCGTGGCAAGCCGAGATATTTTAGCCTGCGCGAGAATAACGTTTCGTGATTCTCATATGGTGATCAGATAAAGATTAGAAGCTATCACTAAGTAAAATAGTAAGTTAAATACCCCGCGAAGAAAACTGTGACAAATAAGATTAAAAATCGTAAAGTGCGGGCGAGCTGGTGAATATTAACCATGTTGAATTAACCTGAGATTGAGGTAGAGAAAAAACATCAAAACGTAGAAGGGACAAAAAATAGACAGGACAACGTCTCAATTCTCTACCCCAGTCTCAGGTAATTCAACATGGTAAACAAGCTAACCCTGCATTCAAAATGAGCAGTCCTTGGGGCATCAAATTTGGCACTTTTCACTAAGGCTTTCCTCGATGAACCCATTTAATAAAGTTTTGTTCTAACCAGATCCGACTGTCCCTCCTACATATATGTCACAGGTTCCTTCTGTTGATGACTTGTACAGCCGCCACGCGTGCCACAACTGCAATGCCAGAAAAAGCGCGCACCGTCAGCCACTCTTTTTCTTTTTTTTTGGACAGTACCGAACAAGCTCAGTTTCGTCTAGATACGCAAGATGCACACAGTTTCTCAAATACAACGCTCATCATTGTCCTGGCCGTCTGAATTGCGTTTATTGAACGTTCTCTCAGGTTGTTCAGCGTAGCCTGGTGTCTCCCGAGTCCGCCAACTCCGTCGCATGCATTTTCCCATGTCCAGACACAGAAAATAACCACTGGGCTTGTGGGCAATCGTTCTGTGCAAAATGGTGAAGCTGGTAGCGATTTTTAAAATGACTGGCGGCCCCGTCACTTACGTACGTCACGTGCGAGTATACCGCAACGTTGTCTTCAACGCACTCTTTCACTTTTTCTAGAGCCAAGCACGTGAGAGCGACGTCGTCACACAGGCCCTCACTGATGATAGCAACGCTGTTTGCAGATTTTCGTGTCGTCACTACACATGTAAATATCGTAACTTTTTTTCTTCAGTGGTATGTTTTGTCAGGAAGCACGATAGTCCAGTTTTCAGCAAAGTCAAAATGAAAGACAATGCTCCCGCGTTGCATGCAGCTGCTTTTCATCGTAGATCTTTTTATCTTGCGTTTGTCGGATATGGTTGTGAAATATCCAACATTCAACCGTTTGAAACAAATCTCAAAATCCAATGTTTTTTTTTGTTTTTTCACAAGGTCGCCGGACTTGCATGTTGTAGGCACAATCTCTTCATCCTCTGGGATATGAAGTTTCTCGAGTGTAAGAGACTCGCCTTTTGGGCAGTGATCACAGACACAGACTTGTTAGTGAGTCGCACGAAAATGCTGAGTTCATTTCACCACTGTTGAATCTTGAGATTGGTAACGTCCACACACAAACGGCACACTTCCCTGTGTGGAATACATTTGACCCATCTAAAGCGCAAGGAATAAAGTTTCGCTATCCCAACGCCGGAATCAGGATGCTTGTCTTTGTATGCACGAAAGGCCTCTCGGATTGAGCGTGTCAGGAAGCGTCTTGGCACGAACATTTTCTCCCCGTCGAGCATGACAGAGATTACGTCCCCTTAGTTGGGACTTTGGCGCGAACATTGTAGCTCGCTCTTTCGTGAAGTACTCAAGGGCAGCAGACACGTCCTCGAGGCTCACCTTGCACATCGTGTAAGGATCCGGCTCATACCACACGCCATGCTTTTCCTTACCTAAAATCAACACTGTCGCCATGTTAACCTTTTCTAGGCTAACATGGCGACAGTGTTTACGCTCTATTGTATTAAGGCGGGGCTCGACTATTTGGGGGTTCTGCTCTCTTTCGGTGTGCCTCTTTGTGCCTGATATTATTGGAAGCTAGCGAGTGGGATGGCGACAGGCACGACTGCTCAGTAAACAGGCATAGGCGGCCATATTTTCCTGGTTAAAGCGAACCTCCTTATCCTCAACAGCGAGCGGGGAAATGCGAAAAAAAATTGTATCGGCCGTTTTGCCAGAACCAGCGACGAGTGTCGCCTGCTACCTCCGTCAACTATTGCGTCATGATCGTGATCTTTGCGAGAGAAATGATTGTTGCTAGCCACAGAACACTATCACGCAGAAAGGGAATGCTTGAATATGTTTTTATTCCAGATATAAGTCGGGGTATATATAAAAGAGAGAGATGGACATAGAGGGTAAGAGAGAGTGAGCCTATAGTGCCCTAGAAAAATAAAGTAAAACAAAGTTCCCAGTGGCCGACGGCTGCAGGATCTTTTCTCGGATTACTAGTTCGTAATATAGTTGCTCTTTGTACACAGTAGTTTCTCCTCAATTTTAGTGTGTGGACGATTTCTATATTTATCAATGGCCTCATCTGGAAAAAATAAATAAAAGGTGTGTGTTAGTTTCATGAAACTGGAACTCAGAGTCACTTCTTGTGTAGGGCACTGCTAAGTGTAGGCTTTGGAAAAGGACCCTACTTTGGTAAGTTGTTGCTTCTTTCTCAATAAAATAATGCAAACATGTTTTTAATAAAAATAAATGCCAAAATAGAACACCCAAATTTTTAAAAAAATCGAAGGCAGTGTTTTTTTTTATTCGCATCGGAATTTTTTGTTGTTTGATATTTTTCTATGTTTGCCTAAATATATCCTGACTATCGTATCACTCAAATATCTTATATCCATTTTTTAAATTATAGCCATATAAAAGTAGAGTAACTATCTGCAAATTATATAAAAATTATTAAATTATTTCATGAGATACAGGCCTCCAAATTTAGCCATTTGTCGTTCGAGCAAGCATGTTTGGCAATTTTTAGAAACATAAGTAATACTGTAAATAAATATTAATACTTATATATTACAAGCAACCTGTATCTACACTTTCCGTCCAGAAAGTATTAGAATTCTACTAATGTTATCGTTTTCGTTATTCATTCTCAAATGTGCCCATCAGTGCGCGTTAATCCAAGTGTCCACCTCTTCATGCCTTACGATTGTTTCTGTCCCCAACATTTTTTTCTGGCCAAAACTAAGTTTAGATTCGTTTATAACAGACACTAGACAATAGCATATAAAAACATCAGTTGATTTAAAAATGTCGACTCAGCCACCCTTTGGTCGACCTTATCTGAAATCACCCAAGTATTATAATATCGCAATGCTACAGTTTGTCAGACAATCACCCCAGAAACTTTGTAGGCGCTTCACAAAAAACAAAAAAACTGTGTTTCCGAGGTAAGTACAGAGGAGGCCGTTACTAAGTACAAGCAAGATATTGCTAACAAGGTTAATACTTTTTCTCATGCGTTTTTAAAAGATAAAAAGGATAAACCAGTAGAGTTCGAGTTACCTAACAGCTTTCCATATATGAATGACGTGATACTCTTACTGGAAGGAATTATGGCTTTGTTACTGAAACCTAAAGACTTCCAAGTTGATGGGCCCTGACAGAATTCCTAATGCTTTTCTAAAGAGATACACGGAATGGACAGCCAGGAACCATTTTGTAATCTTTGAGAAATCACTTCCAACGGGAACTCTTTCAGAGGACTGGACGGTGAGTAAAATAAATTCTATACCGGGGGGGGGGGGGAATGATGCTACATCTGTTTCCAACTATAGACCCATTGTTAACGTCAACGCCTTGCAAAATTCTGGAACATATAGTTTCGAAACATGTCAGACAATTTCTCTTCTTGCAGCAAGCTTCTAAACGAATATATAACATGAGTTGTGTGAGGGCCTATCGACAGTCGGGAGTTTTAAAATAGCGCACGCTAAAACTTTGCATACGCAAAGAATAGCGTCGTCGCTGCTGCGTGTGCGCCAAACATTAACCACATTTTGCGGTTTGCGTGCGCTTTTTTAGCATACGTAATTTTTGGAAATTGCGTGCGTACGCAAAGAGTCTTTGCGCTCCTCCAAGGTGGATTCGTGATAAGAAGTTGGCTAGAGCAAAGGCGAGTACAGGTTAAAAAAATGGCGGCTTCCAGGACCATGACTGCGGCTGCTTTGGCGGCGTCGTGAGCGCGACGTCGGCGGCATCCTCGCGACTTCAATTTTCAATACGGGCCGACATTGTACTCGGTTTGAAAAACCCAGTAAGACGTGGCCACAATCACTGGCAACTTGATGTTTGCGATGCGCGAACATTTTTTTGGCGAAGGCACCGTGTACGAAGGTCAGTACATGAGACCTGCCGAGGCGACGCAAGCCGACACACCCGGTCGACCGCTCGCGTCGCGTTCTCATGCTTAAACAAATATAAAATGTTACTCTGGACCAGAAAACTTGTTTTTCTTCAAGTGGCATAATTTCATGTGTTAAATAAAAACTGTGACTGTGTCTTGGTGACGCGGCAAGCGCGAGATGCTTCGACTTTTGCGTCGCGGCGGAGAAACGCAATTCTAAAACTCCCTTGCGTAGGGTGTCCTAACAAAAGCGCTAAATTTAGCGCTAGCATGCGCTAAAATTGCATACATTATTTTAAAACGCCCTAGTAATCCAGCTTGTAGAGACAGTGCATTATCTCAGTGAAGTTCTGGACAGAAAAGGACAGGTAGATATAATATATTCAGACTTCAGAAAGGCATTCGATAAGGTCAGTCATACAGAACTACTAATTAAAATGAAATGTGTCTTAGAAAATAGTAACGTTGTTAGCTGGATAGAAGCATTTCTTACTAATCGCAAACAATTGTAGGTATTGACGAACGCAGGTCTGAAATATTGTCAAGAATGACAATTGATGAGTCGATGAAAACTGAAGAAAACTAGACGTTTAATGGGGCGAACTTGTGCTCAAAACAGAATAGAAAAAAAGGCTCGATGTATACGTAAGCACTTCTTATGAGTTGTGAATGTGAAAACATGAACGTCGTTCTTGCGCGCGTTCTCGTAAAGTGACCGCGTCGCGCTCCGGAGTATGCCCGAGCGGGCTCTCTTGGGAGGCCCCACCAGCGCAAACGCTCTATTTTTCCCGGCGCGCTCTGGCTCGGACACGTAGCGCCATGGGGTGGCTCTCCTCCAAACTGACGCGCCTCGGCCAATGGGAGCCTCGTTCCTTGTAACTATGACGCCGAGCCAGCCAATAGGAGCCCTATCCATCTGATTTCGGGTTCACTTGGAGAGGTGAATTTATTCCGACATCTTGTAGACTCTGAGATGGGGTCTATAATTTGTCGATTCACTACCAGCTCGCCTGCACTCTAACACTGCTTAGAATTTATTTGCCGTTTAGCTTCGCTTTTTGCGCGGCTTCAAAGCTGGGATGCCTCAGATCGCGGCTTCACTTCGCTCACCTGGAAGAGGAGAATGTATCCGCCATTTGGCGCAGCTGATGACGTCGGCTCGTTGGGACTGTTAATGCTTTCGCCTTAAAAAGCTAGCGTCGCAGGTGTCAATGGCTGCGAAATATCAGGATCGAACGCTGGAGCGAGACTGACTCTGGCTCGTCATGCGGAGTCCCTTGAGTACCCGCGGGGGTTTCTGAAACATTCGGCGTTGAACATTCGGCGCGTAGAACATTCGTACCTCGATCAGACTAAAGTCACTATATCTGGGAAAGTAGCGCCATTGCCTTCCACCTGCTAGCCGGACACAAACGAACACCAACATACAGACGACAAAACCTCTCTAGGTGATTGGCTCATCGCTGTCGGTTGCCATGGTGATCGCCATTTTGGACCCTTTTAAATCTTCGAAGCTTCGAAAGGGTCATCAAAACCAGTCGCACCAAGATCGCTATGAAGCGTCATGGTACTGAAAGCGTTCCTCGGCCAATATGAGCGTCTTTGGCACTGTGCGTGCAATAAACTTATCACTCATGCTTATTTCCCCAGGTCTCTTACAATTTAGTTGCTCTTCTTACGTGTTTCAAGATAGTAAAATTATTTTTCAATGCCCCCAAACACCGACGCCGCGTGTGATGCCGTACATCTTCGTACCGCCATCACACGCAACATCAGTGCTTGGAAGCATTGAAAAATAATTTTACTGCCTTGAAGCACGCAAGAACAGCAACATATTTATAAAAGATCTGGGGAAATGAGCTTGAATGATACGTTTACTGCACGCACAGTGCCAAAGACATTAATCTCGGCCGAGGAACGCTTTCAGTATGATGATGCTCCATAGCGATCTTGGTGCGATTGGTTTTGACGACCGTTTCGAAGCTTTGAAAAGGTCCAAAATGGCGATCACCGTGGCAACCAACCGCGATGAACCAATCACCTTGAGAAGTTTTGTCGTCTGTATGTTGGTATTTGTTTGTGCCCAGCTAGCAGTGGGAAGGCAATGGCGCTTCTTTCCCAGATCCAGGGACTGCAGATCAGACGACAAGGTGCTCGAACTTGCGAGAACGCAAAATTGAAAGAATAAGTAAAAGACGCGTCGCTCCCAGGAATCGAAATCGAACACGGGTCCTCCGCAGGAAAGCCAAGCACGATGACCACTCGGCCACGCACGCACTCGCTCGGCGACGCGCGTGGCAATATATGATGTCGAGTCGGTTGTGCCTCACGGCTCAGTGCTTGGGCCCTTGTTGTTTCTTCTGTAATGACCTTACAGTCGATTTATCTATCTAAGCCCGATTATTTGCAGACGTTTGTATTATCTACACTGAAGTGAAGTCTGTCACCGTTTAAGTAAAGCTAAACGAATATTCGTCTAAAACAAAAGGCTGGTGTGCAAAATGGCAAATGGCGCTAAATACACAAAAAAAAAAACGTATGAATTACCTCAAATCATAAGCGTCAGCCTTTAGAGTGTAGCTATACACTTCAGAGAGTTACCTTAACTAGCGTCACTGAATATAAGTATGTTGGCATAACAATAAGTGCAGACTTCAAATGGACAAAGCACATGGATAATGTTATCGGTAAAGCTAATAAAATGATTTATCCGGTGCATTCTCAAACTTGCTTCACAAAAGACTAAGCTGATTGCATACAATATGTTAGTTCGCCCGATGTGGAATATGCATGCCAAGTCTGGGACCGGTATGTGAAACAACTGCAGCTAAAACTGGAAAGTGTACAGCGACGAGCAACGGGTTTTATTTACTCCCGTTACCGACTACAGGGTTCTGTTCCTCCGTTTACGACAAAGCAAGTTTACCGTTACTCCAACTCCGCAAAAAAAAAAAAAAAAATTAAAAAGGTTTTTTTTTTTTTACAGTACTATCAATAATTTTGTTTTTGCTAACAAGCATCGGTATATAGATGAAGACACGTCACGAGTAACCAGGAATATGCATAGACGTCTTGTAGCAGAAAGAATGTTTAATAAGGAATATTTTAGATACTCGTTTATCTTGCAGACAGCGCGGGATTGGAACCAGTTGCCAGAGAGTGTTGTTGGTGCACGCGGCCAGTTGGAGTTCTCATCTCTTATTTCACGACGCTCGGTGGCGCCTCAGGCTGTTTGTTGTGCCAGAGCCGTTTATACTGAGAGAGTTTGGCCAATGGGCGGAGCTTGTTGCCCGCTAGAACTGAGCGGATTTCGCGATAACACAAAATGGCGTTACTTCTTTCTCTTCTTTATTCCTGAGAAATCGCATAGAGTTCCTATGAGTCAGAGCCACAAAATGGCGGACGGAATTAGTCATCCCCCGGTTGTCAGACTACGCTGCTGTGGTTGCCAGACTGTCAAAAATATCCTTAAAAAGGCCAAACTCTCTCAGTATAAACGGCTCTGTTTGTTGTGTTACTATTATTTTATTGTTGTTACTTTTATTGTGCTTCTGTTTCTCTTGTGCTCGTGACGGTACAGCTAGGACAGCAGAGACTGTGATTGTTGAGCTGCTTATAGCCATTGAGTGAATCCTTGTATCCCAGCCCTATCTTAGTTCCGTAAGGAACTGATGGTATGTTCAAATAAATAATTAAATAAATATAGTACGTTGCAACTCAAGAAGAGCAGGAGACGGATCCCTTCCCTCTTTCCAGATTAGCACAGCAAAGGCTGGAGTCCATTTTCCTCCTCTACAAAATTCGCTCTGCTAATGTGGAAAGAGTGAAGGACTCTGTCCTCTGTTGTTCTGGGCTTCCGACGGACTACAGGGGAGATGTGTGAACGGTCTTAGTCTCGACGTTCGCATGTTGACTCCAGGCAACATCCTTCCAGTCGTCATATTTTTCGGTTTGCTTAATTACTTCTGTTCTCTTTTTGCCGTTTGTCGTTGTTGTTTGTTTTTGTTTTTTTCGCACCCTTTCCTCAGGACCTGTCTTGCCATGGTCATGCTTTCGGTAGGCCTTTGGCAGCTTCAGCCCTTCAGTCGCGTTGGAACGCCCCGCGACAAGCTTTCTCATGGCAATAAAACAGTTCAAAACAAAGGCAGTGAGGCCCTGCTAACTCCGTAATGAAGGAATGACAATACTTGGCCCTCACACAACTATAGGCTTCTATATGATACGGTCATTTGAACAAGCTAGCTGTCAAGAGTGTCATATAATAACTCTACTCAGGCGCTTTGCGTCTGCAGGGTAATAGCATCGCAGTAGGATTATACAGGATGATATCGGCTTAGCGTAACCAAAGGTTTTACATACGCTATTCTAAAACTTCCCAATTTTACGCAAACGCGCTAATCTGTTTTTGATTTGATTAAACGGTTCGTAGGCATTTTGTAAAGAGGGAAGTATTTTTAAACTCCACAACTCGTCGATTAATCATTGGGAAAATTAAACAGTACAACATAGCGAAAAAAACAAAACTTAAGGTTATTGAAAGCAACCCTGCTTACGCCATTCGCCCGTCCTATCGTTGGTTACCCACGCTTGTAAGAGGACCTCAACGAAGTAGGTGTAGCAATTGATTCACAAATATGTTATTGATTACTTCTCTGTAGAAATTTCTAAACTGGTCATCTCTAACATACCTCACGCGACGATATTAAAATAGCCCAAGAAAAATAAAGCCGCACCTATGCAATTACATTCGTTCGGCGGAATCGCACCAAAACATCTTCCACTTGCACGCGCACATCACTGAACACACATCACTGTCCTCTTCAGACGATACTGTCTTCTTTCGGTGATACTCTATGAAACTTTAGCTGGGGGACCGTCGTTCATTTGAGGATCGTGGCAGCGAGTACACCGATTCCAACTTCGCAAAAAACCGCAACTCAAGAACCGACACCACCCGACACCACCCGACACCGCCCGGTGTGGGGGGGTGCGTGCGTCGCGGTGTCTTTTCTTCTGCTCACGCTGTCTCGTGCGTCGATAGTGGGATAGCGTGGGGCGCTTTCATTAAATATCGTCGCTTGATTGGCTAGGTTATCATGGACGGTGTCCTCTGTAGGTCACACCTAAGGTTCCTTGTGTTTCTTCTCTATGTGTTTCGTTTCTCGGACATTCATGATGCAGCAGGCTTCTGCCATCAACCCTCGGTCACTGTGCTGTGCCAATCATCTTTTCGTGAGAGATGAGGAACGGGACGAATGTAATAATAGCGTTGCGGTATAAAATAAATTTGTAGTGCGCTACAGTTTATTTAAATCCTGAGTACCTTGCGGTGCAAGGGCTTTCCTTGTATCCTCTGCCGATGTGCCACTATGTCGGTGACGGTTCTCTCCACGTTTACCAGCAAGGGCCTCGAAACTTGTCGTCGACAGTAGCCGCACTTTTGCGCGCGTGTTCGTCGTTCGCTGTGCATCCGAACACTGGGCACTTTTCTAGACAAAGCAAAATTAAAGAAACCAATTTTGTTTAATACCTTCGTTTGATCTAAGTTTAAGTTTGGGTAATGTATGTCCCTCTCTAGTCTGATTGGTTGTAAGTCCCATTAGATTTGGACATGCCGTTGCTTCATTTGTAAGCTTTGGGAAGAAGAAGCAAAATCTCTACTCTTCGAGAGCCTTAATGATGAATCCTGCTATGTAAGCGATGCTCGCGCTTAATAAGGTGGGAAGTGTTCGTGTACCTGCAAAAAGTAATGAAGTAAACGCAAAAAAATTAAAACTATGAACTTATTGTTAGAGCGTAATTACTTTGTCGTAGAGTATTACAAACTCAATACACAGGCATATATGCCTAGAGCAAAGCAGTACATTTTAATATATTATAGTATACTGGATTTAAAATACTTGCATGGAATCATCTCTAAGTCTTTTCAAAATGACGCGCAGAGCGGCTTGCAGAACGGAACCTTCTTCTAATCTGAAGAACATAATTTTTTTTCTAATCAGAAATACACCACCTCTTTATGAAGGCCTTTGTCCAAATAAAGTCATATACAAACAAACCCCGAAGATGTTTCCTCTGCCGCCTCTTCCTCAACCACATTTGTTGCACAGGGAGCCCATGTAACTCTGGGAGCCTGGAACTAGATTACGACATCTGGTAAACACGGGATATCGATTGTCAAATATTATACCCTTACCTGAGAGGAATTGTGCTGCTTTCAACGTTTGAGTACTGTGACACACAAAATTCCAGTCTTCAGAAGTTTCTCAAGATTAAATGTCAGAGCTCTAGCATCCAGTCCGCCATTGCCTCCCGACATTTGCCGCATGGGACTGAGCAGGAACTCTACAGGATCACTGGAGAGCTCTCGAGTCAGCATATAGAAACATCCACAGTCCAGCAAGTGTCCCGCACAAGGGACTGTAGACATGCTCGTGATCATCAGTGATTCATAAGTTTCGGCGCTCAGAAACTTCTTGCCACTCCTTCTACACGCATAAGAAAGATCCTCAAGCTACTTGGGAAGCGTATCTTTCAGTCACTACAAACGCTAATTTCACGCAAAAAAAAAAAAGAACTGCATTGCGCCTGGATGTTTAAGGTGAACGTAGGCCGTTCTGTTGGCCACATTGTGGATGAAGAACCACTTCTGCATGCATAGCCGCACTCTTAGAAATAAAGGATTTATAGGGGTACACCCTTGTTCCATATGTAACACCCCAAAACTACATTTAGACGGTCAGTCCACTGACGTCGAGCTGGCGATACTAACTTTTACGAGCGGCTTGATAGCTGTTTTATATACCGCATTAAATAGCTAATGTGTGTATCAAGGACTAGAAAAAAAGAACACTGAGGTTTTGCAGCAGGGACTAAAAAGCCCTTGAGTATCTTACTGTAGCCTTGAAGGCGTATATTAGTTATATTAATAAGTTGTATTGGTCGACTATCAAGCCACTCGTGAAAGTTGGTATCGTCGGTTTGACGTCTGTAGACGACGTGGAATTGTTGTTTTGGGATGTTACATCTGGGACAAGGGGTGTACCCTTATACACCCCTATTTCTAAGAGTGCTTCATAAAATCATTGGTTGCCCCTGCGCCTTTGAAAAAATCAGACTGAGGGTGAGAGAGAGGATAGTGTTCAGAAATGACAGGATGGTGATAACTTCACTACAGAAGACTTGAACGGCTCAATCAAAACTCACTTTTTTCAGAGTTAGTTGTCTCCACGTGCTTCCGTGCGAGGAACCAGACGGGCTTCACGACCTCATTTTTCTGCAGTTTGTGCAACTGCTTTATGAACGTTCCTGAAATCGGAAAGTTTCGTCAGTCATGTCACCTTCCAAGAGGCGATTTCGAACATTCTTAATAATGTGGCATTGATCAGGCGCCAAAAAACGTTTCCTTTCTGGACAGCAGGGCTGCATAACAACAGGCTTTAAAGAGCCATTCCCGACGTAGCGCATCATTGTCGAATTTGTTTTTGTGGTTATCGGTTACTATACGCAGAATACGCAAACCACAACTTTCAACCTCAGTAGTGTTGTGTATGTATAAAGCAATGTAACAGGTACCCAGTCGCACCACCAGGGTGCGCTGGTGTTAGCCCCTGTAAAGTGTGTCTTCGCCATATTAAATTTGTTCTTTGTGTGCTGTTCCTCTGAGTGGGAGGTTCTGTTCTTTGGCGCTACGGCGCGACACAACAATGGCGACGAGGCTCGGACAGAAAATCGAACGAACCGAGTGACTACGTGGCAAACAGCACAATGCCGAAGTTCACGGAGTTCAAGCCGGAGGAGGATGACGTCGACGAGTATCTCGAACGCTTCGAGATTTTCCTTCGAGTGAATGCTGTCAAGGCGGAAGACAAGGCCGTGACGCTGCTGAACTACATCGGAAAAGCGTCGTACCAGGTTCTGAAAACCTTGCTCGTCCCAGACTCGCCGGTATCGAAAACGTACGACGTACTTTCCGAGGTGCTGAAACGCCACTACGCGCCCAAGCGCTTAGTGATTGCAGAGCGCACGAAGTTCCATTGGAGAAATCAAGACGTCGGCGAGAGCCTAGCGGACTTCTCCTTGGCTATCAAGAAGCTCGCCCAGACATGCGCGTTCAAGGACTACCTCGACCAGGCTCTTCGGGACCGGCTCGTGGCTGGATGTCGTGACCCTGAGGTACAGCGGACACTCATCCAGCTCGACGATGATTACTTCGACGAAGTTCTCAAGGTGGGCCTGGCCAAAGAACTTTCTCTGCGCAAAACGGACGAGATACGACAGTCCGGCGTTCCGGACTCAATGGACGTGCACCGCGTTCAAGGTGATGGTGAAGGACACTCTCGGTGTCCACCTTCCGCCACTGCATCGCCACAGGTCCAGTACCAGCGTCCGGTAGGCCCTTGTTTTAGATGCGCTAGTACCGTGCATGCTTCCGAGAAGTGTCCGTTTTTGAAAGCAAAGTGTTTCAAATGTGGGAAGCAGGGGCACACTAAGGCGGTGTGTAGGGCTAAGCCTAAGCCTACATCGAACACCAAGCGCGGACCTTGGAGCGTAACCTGTATGCGAAAGAATGATGCGTCTGTGGCATTCCAGACGGTGTTGGAAATCGAAGGAAAACCCGTGACGATGGAAATCGACACTGGTTCAGCAGTTACTTTGATGCCAGAAAGAATGTATGTGAATTTGTTTCCTCACGTGCCCTGCGAGGCGAGCGACATGCGTCTCCGAACGTACACCGGGGCTCTGGTGCCAATCAAGGGTATAGCGAGCGTTAATGTAAAAAACGGAGAGCTACCAAGCGAAAAGTTACCTTTGATTGTGGTAAAATCCGCGAATGCCCAGCTACCAGCTCTTCTAGGCAGAGACTGGATCGAGCACTTAGAAATTGACTGGTCGGGCGTGGCTCGTATCGAGAACGATACGATGACAGACTCACTGAAAAGGTCGTTCCCTAGCGTCTTTGAAGGTCCAGTGGGGCCGATAAAGGGTTTTCAGGCAAGGATTGTACTGAAAGAAAACTCAACCTGTGTTTTGTAAACACAGAGTGGTGCCATACGCATTCAGAGAGCAAGTAGAAAGGGAGCTTGAGAAAATGGTGGCGCAGGGCATTCTGAGGCCTGTAAAGAGTAGTGAATGGGCAACACCCTCGTTGTGGTTCCCAAGCCAGGGGGTAAAGTTCGCATCTGTGGTGACTACAGTGTGTCCGTAAACCCACAAGCGACGGTGGATCACTACCCATTACCGAGGGTAGATGAGGTATTCAACAACTTTCGGGGGTGTGGCATCTTCGCTATTTTGGACCTAAAGACTGCCTATTTGCAGTTAGCCCTTGACGAAGCGTCGCGGAAACTGCTCACAGTGACCACTCACCTAGGATTGTTTGAGTTTTTACGCATGCCATACGGAGTCTCAAGCGCACCAGCAATTTTCCAGAGTGTAATGGATAAGATTTTGTTGGGCCTAACCAAGGTAGCGTGCTATCTTGACGATGTACTGGTGGGTGGCGTAGACCAAAATGACTGCAACCAGAGAGTCTTGGAAGTGTTGAAACGTTTTCAGGAACATGGACTTTGTGTGAATCAGGACAAGTGTCAATTTTTTGTACGTGAAGTGCGTTACTTGGGATACGTGTTGAGTGACCAGGGTTTGAAGCCATGCCCGGAGAAGGTAGAGGCTGTCAAAAAGGCACCCGCACCGAGTAATGTGACGGAGGTTAAGGCATTTGTGGGGCTGCTAGCTTTTTACGCTCGTTTCCTCCCGGACTTGGCTGCCACACTGGGACCTTTGTATGAACTCTTGAAGAAAGACAAGAAGTGGCATTGGTCGGCAGAATGCCAACAGGCTGTACACAGAAGCAAAGAGCAATTGTGCAGTGCTGGGGTGATTGTCCTCTACGACCCTAGTAGACCACTTCGAGTGACGGCCGACGCATCCAGCTACGGCCTCGGAGCAGTCTTAACCCAAGACATGGGAAACGGGGACTACAGACCAGTGGAGTTTGCGTCCAGGACGCTTACTGTGGCTGAACAGAACTACGCACAAGTGGAAAGAGACGCCTTGGCACTCGTATTTGCGGTCAAGAAGTTCCACAGGTATCTCTTTAGGCGTTCGTTCACCCTGGTAACAGACCATTACCCGCTAACGTCGATCCTGGGACTAAGTATTCTACAACAGCCATAGCTGCTGCGAGGATCCAGAGGTGGCGCTTGTTACTTGCCGAGTACAGCTTCAAGATCCTGTACCGCAAGGGCGGGGAGCTCGGGGATGCTGACGCCCTATCGAGACTTCCTCTGAAGACAACGGTGGGAGAAGAAAGTATGTTGAAATATTTTTCACCCACAGAGCAACCGCTTCTTTCAAGTGCCGATGTGGGGAAGGAGACCTTCAGCGACCCCTTGCTGCAACGTGTCCTTGAACACACCAAGAGAGGTTGGCCAACATCCGTGCAAGATCCAGGGTTGCAACCCTTCTGGCAGAGGCGGGAGACGCTGTCAACGGACCAGGATTGCCTCCTGTGGGGGATTAGAGTCGTGATTCCACAGGCACTACAGGCTGCGGTCCTCGAGAGCCTGCATGAAGAACATCCAGGAATGGTGCGTATGAAACAACTTGCAAGAGGGCATGTGTGGTGGCCCGGAATCGACGCCATGATCGAGAACAAGGTGCAGTCATGCGAGATCTGCCAAGCGGTCCAAAACGACGTTCTTCCAGTACCACTCCAGCCATGGAAGATGACCTCGCGGGTCTTCGAACGCATTCATTTGGACTTTTCAACCAAGTCGGGAACCAACCTGTTTGTTTTGGTTGACAGTTTTTCTAAATGGGTTGAGGTCCTGCCCATGTCTTCCACAACCGCACCCCAGACAATCGAAAAACTGATGGCTGTCTTCGCACAGTTTGGACTACCCGAAGAAGTGGTGACTGATGGAGGCCCCCAGTTTCGAAGCGAGGAGTTCAAGAACTTCTTGAAGGATCAGGGAGTGGTGCACACCATGACGCCACCCTACCACCCGGCTTCGAATGGCGCCGCGGAGAAAGCTGTGCAAACAGTCAAGCGAGCGCTGCTCAAGCAGGTACTTGAAGACGACCTCCGAGGGAAGAGACGAAATATGCAGGAGAGGTTGTCGTGTTTCCTACTTGCCTACCGGACGACACCCCACACAAGTACTGGAAAGGCCCCTGCAGAGCTGTTCCTGGGACGGCTTCCACGGACCCGACTGTCGCAGCTCAAGCCAGGTGCAACGTCACTTCCACGACGAGAAAAGCAGAACAAGAAAAAGGAGCTGGCTGACAAGCGCAGAGGTCCAACGAAACTCTTTCAAGTGGGCGACAGAGTATGGGTCAGAAATGTGAGGGGGAGAGAGTAAACTGGGCTAAAGGAATTTTAAAGAAAGTAACCAGTCCGGTTACATACCTGGTGCGGGTGGCTAACCAGATTCGTTATGTGCATGCGGATCACTTGCGCTTTCGAAGCGAGGACTCGTCCAGTTCAGCCTCTTCGGAGAGTGGATCGAGTGACAGTGAGAGTGTTGACGAACCGGGCGAATGTGAGGGGCCTATGCCACCGCATGCTGATAGTAGCATAGCTGCTCAGGAAGTTCGACGGTCGAGCAGAGCTCGACGTCCTCCAAATAAACTGGTGTGCTAGTGTTCGTTTATCTAAGTGTGGAGGAGTGTTGTGTATGTATAAAGCAATGTAACAGGTACCCAGTCGCACCACCAGGATGCGCTGGTGTTAGCCCCTGTAAAGTGTGTCTTCGCCATATTAAATTTGTTCTTTGTGTGCTGTTCCTCTGAGTGGGAGGTTCTGTTCTTTGGCGCTACGGCGCGACACAACAAGTAGTTACATGTGTGATGAGCTGTTGGAGGAGCTTTCCAATCAGCCGGTTTGTAAAAAAGAAACCAGCCCGTATCTTGTAAGATGTAGAGATACCTGTCGCCATAAGGCAGGGTACGTTATTGACTAACACAATTCAGTTTAAATCCGTTTTGCTGACCAAAAAAGCAGCACATTTTACGGTCGTAGATATACTGGGGGTGATGTCCATTTCGTCAATTACAATAGAAAAGAGTCTCATTCTTGCTCTTTTAAGACCTTTACTTCTTTTTTTTTAAACGTTCGTTCATCAACGGCGTGACTCTACTTTCACTGTTTTAGTTGCCGAGATAACGAAGCAGCGTGGCTTTCGACGGAAGTTTCAGAAATCCTCGCTTAAGGATGTAGTGGTATTCTTTCGGCATAAGTAATGAGAATCACAAATTCTCTAACGAACTGCAGTGACCAAGTGTGCCTACTTCTAGCTTTATTTTGAAGATGTTCGATCAAGAAGTTTTCGAAAGAAAACACAGCCGTGCCTTCTTTCTGCATGCATTGTTTCAATGCGGAATGCAGTGTGTTGTTTTCGAAAGTCTCCCATTCTTTATGGTCTCATTTTCTCTTTTTATTTTTTGGATCGTTAAATTTCTTCTAAATACTTCCAGTCTTATGCGTTTAATATCTGAAATCAGAAGGTCCAAGTGGGACAATGTCCTCAGTTGTCTGAGCAGAAAAACTAGTGGCAGTCGAAACAGGTGATTATTTTTTATTCAGAAACAATTTGAACGAACCACTTGAACTTGTGCCAAGGGACAGCACTCCTTCTGCTGCAGGTACAGTGTTGAAGCAACAGTCCATCCATGGATTTCAAGCTATTTCTTCACACCTCCCCAAAGTATGGAGAGTGCTCGTGCCTTTTTCTGGTTTTCAATTGTCGTTCTTACGCCTGTTCTTCGTGGTTCGAAGTTGGCACTCGTATCAGATGGCAATTAGAAAGGAAATCTTTTAGTGAAAAGCTCGAGACTGAGGTACTGCCAGACAACGACAAGGTCGTCTGTCAATACCCCAGTCTCGGGTTTTTCACTAAAATGTTTGATATACACCAGCTCACTTGCGCCCTTACTTTCTGCTCATTAGAAAGAACTTATTTTGAGTTTGGGGCTGCATGAAAAAGTCTGAAAAATAACTGCCCCCTGCGTCCGCTTTCGCCGTCAGGCACCGAAGACTTAAAGCGAATTCGATATAAATGAATTGGGTCCTTGAATCAAAAGTGAATTTCATGTAAAAAGCCAATTGTGAACCAAACTATGGAAAAATTAAAACTGCGCCTCGCCGAAAGGATTGGCAGAGCTGCTTAGCAATTGAGGTAGCCCTCAGAACCATCCCCGTGAAACCCGACACTAGACAATGAGCACAGAAGACCGCCTCGCCGCTTCCCGTGAGGTCGAAAAGATTGGACTGCGAGACAATTCAAATTCGAGAGCGGCGGGATGGCGCTTGATGAGAGAAAGCCCAAAATGAGGGCCTCGACTGTGCGAGGGAATCCCCACAAAGACGACTGGTGCGGGCGGCCCTTAATGATGTCCGCAACTGCGGCGGGCTTAAGACGAGGCTTCTTTTGTCACGCTGAAGTGCACAACCTGACACTTCATTTCAGCGGTGCTGGGTCCGCGGCCACCAAAGCTGCTCTATTGCTGCTTGTCAATCGCTTGTGGCCTGTTTATTTATTTTTTATTCCGAATGTTTTTTATGGTTTGGTTTCTTAGTGTACAAAATGCCCTCGCCCCCCCCCCCCAAAAAAAAATATATATATATATATTTATTTATTCATTCATTCATTTGTTTATTTTCTGTGCTCATGAACAGCTTGACGCCTTGATAATAGTGCACAACAAAATGTTTACAGGTTAGTTACAAAAGACTTGAAAGCTACGAAACTTGGGTTAAAAACATCCATATCTGCTCCACTGAGGTATTGTAGAAGTGTTGAATACGGGTCATGGGACTGGTTGGGATGATGTGATTAACATGGAAAGTCGTAGAAACTCGCAAAACTCGTCTGGGAAAGTGAATATTAATAGCACATGTGAGATCTGGGAAATCAATTGATCCATAAATACATTTATACAGGAAAATGAGATCACACTCACGCCGTTTAGAACTCAAAGTAGGGCATTTGCATCGTTCCAACAGCTCTCGCCTAAGAAGAATAAACAGTACGACCAATTTAACAATCATAGACAGTTCGAAAAAAAAACGCTTCTGAACATTTTCAGTTATTGCTTGAGCTCGTAAAACTAATACAATTCCAGACTGGTGAGATAAACTCCAACTTGGACTGGATTAAGAATAAATATAACCGTAGAATACAGGTTGATATGGAGAACTCACGCGTGATTCTAGAATTAACTCGCAGCTTACGCAAAGAGTCATTTATAAGGTTGTTAACATGTACAGTAAAGCATAACGAAGAGTCTATAAATACACCAAGATCACGCGTGCACTCATTTATTTCATTTATTTCATTTCATTTATTTCCACCTTAAAGGCCCAGTCAGGGCATTACATACAAGGGGGGCAGTACGACACAATAAATCAACATATAAACGCAATAAAATACAATAATAGGCTGATTCAAAAGGGCGCCGCCGGTGCTTCGAAGAAACAAAGACAGCCAAGCAACAACAACATCGAAAGTAAAGGACGGTTAGAGGGCCGCAGAGATCACTAATTCGAAAACGCTTTCAGGGACGCTAACGAGGTGGTGCCCTGGGCAGGGCAGTGCCAGCCACCGCGCCCCTGCTCCGAGGTTTGTCTGGCCGACGGGAGGCCCCTCCTCATTTGCATGGTCATCATTATTCCTCGGGCACGCGGGCGTGCAGAGAGCGAAGCAGAGGCGCACTCAGTCCGCCCGACAACTCGAAACAAAAGACGAGGTGCCAAAATATAAATAGATATACAAGTCGGCGTATAAAAGCGTTCGCGAGCGACGCGGGAACGTGTTAAAGCCGCCCAATGGGAAGAACCAGAGAGCGGAAGGCGATCGCGACGCGGAACGCGGCGACAACGCGGAGCGTTTCGAATGCCGCGACGACGACGACGACGACTCCGTGTTTTTCCATTCGGTCGCAGCGAGTGTCGTTTGCGGAGGAAAAATAAAATGTCGCCCCGCTCGGCAGTTTAGGCAGACGGCAACCGAGCTTTGTACTCAAAATTTAACGATATTCTGAAAATGCACAAGTGTAACGCAAATAGGAATAAAATGTGTTTATATATATATATATATATATATATATATATATATATATATATATATATATATATATATATATATGTGAACCAAGAGGAGAGAAGTTGGCGAAAAATTGGGCGCATGAGCGTGGTTTCCCTATCTTGGGGCCGAAACGTCGACTCACTTAGTGCTTTAAAACACCAACGGCGCTTCAAAGTGCTATTTTATCAGCATGTTTTAACATCGGTGTATTTTTAGCGCCCTCTTTTATACTTTATGCACCTGATATTCGCGCATGTTTTACTTTGAGCCACGACATCTTCGGCGAAGAGAAAAAATTCTCGCCTACGATTGGGGAGGAAGAAAAACACTCAGTAAATTTCTCGGTTTAAAAAATAACGGTTTTGGAATGGACGATTTGAGCCTACAAAAGTGCGCTCGAACCAATCACTGCATAGGCCTTTATCAATCTAACTACAGCGATGTAAGAAAAATTAATGGTCTCATTCAATGCGAGCCAAATTGGTCCAAGTTCGAACCAAGCTTCCTACGTGATTAAAAAAAGAAAAGAAAGGCGTTGACATAACCGAGTAAAAAAGAAAACGTAAACAGCGGCCAAAAGAAGAAACAGGGGTTGGAGCTCCCTCCGTAAGTTGGGTCATGCTCGTGGATAGAACCAGCTGAACTTATATAAAAAAAAAGGTTAAGATAACTTTAAAAATTAGGCGAACGTTGGGCTAACAACTGTACTAGTAATATAGGCCTCTTTTTTCCTTCTCTACTTTGCCACTAAACAGAACAAACGATTGTTCTGTTTATATTTTCTCTCCGTCGTCGTTATTTGCGTTGTTCTTTTTTTTTTGTAGCGACTATGCTCGCACATTAATAGCTTGCTTTTGTAATAGTCTCGTCCCACTAGAGCGACAAACACCGATTTTTGTCCGACGACACCACAAAGTTCCGTGTCGCCGATGCTGTCCCACTGCAACGACCAACACCCGCGACAATCGCCGACAAGCGCCGACAAACGATCGACGACGGACGAGTTCTTGTCTGTCGTTGGACTTGAAGCGCAGCAAGCAGTCCCACTGAGGAACATCTCTCGGAGACAAACTTATCCTCCTCGCCCGCTTGTGCCTTCTGTTGCCTCCCTTCCACCCTTCTACCCTTCCTCCGTTCCTCCCGTGGCTCGCTCCGCCGCTCGACCTTCAGAGAAGCCCTTGGCGGCCACTCCTCGTTCCCGCAGTTCCGGTCCCTCGATTGCTCGTAGTGGTCGCGGGCGCGGCTCGCTTGCTGGCGCCGGGCGGTCGTGTTGCGAAAGGGAATTTGCTGTGGCTGGTTTTGCTCGCGAAAACTTGGTGCGCGAGGTGGTGCTTCAAGACGCCGAGGTCTACGCCCCTGCATCAGGATGGATACACCCATGTTCGAGGACTGACCAAAGTAAGACCGCTCACCACGAAGTAGGACACGACGTTCCGCGGCAAGCCATTCCGGCAGACGAGAGACTTGTCATCACGTTCTGTGATAATCGGGATGCCGTATTGTCCACCAAAAAACGCCTGCCCTCGATCATTCGGATATGAAGTTATAAACATCCTCAAAATCGGCGTGAAATTCCGTGGCGCTCACCTAGAATGCCTCGAACGACCCAAAAAAGGAACGATTCGGGTATTCTAGTTCGGAAAAAGTTTGGTGTCGATTGTCACGACTGTTTGCGGAAAGTCGCCAACGGCAAATGAAGACAAGCGGAAGCTTTAATCAAGAAATAAAGTAATCGTCTCCACTTTCACCGTGTTTGTCGGCGCGTTTTATGCCCAAAGAGCAAAACACGAAAACCGCGTCGCCAGACTCAGTTTGTCTGTGTATTTTGAAGTGTTTTGTTGACAACTCCAGTCCCACTAGGAAACAAGTTTCCTTGTCCCCGTGTTCTGCGTCGTGTCCGCCAGGTGGGACGGCGGACTCCGACAAACAGGCTGTCTGTCGGTGTCGTCTGTCGCTCGTTGTCGTGTGTCGCTGTCGTTTGTTGCTGTCTGTCGCTCTAGTGGGACGCGGCTATAAGTAAGACGAAAAGCACAAAGCGCTTGCTTGGGGCCGGCCAACGGGAAGATAGGCGCCATGCCGTTCTCATTCACACGTCTGTTGGAGCCCTCGCTTTGTCCAGTCTGGTAGATGCTCGCGCCACTGGGAAAGGTTCGCCATTTTGCAGGCTTCCTCGCCTTTGTGTCTTAACCGAAATAAAAAAAGAAAATCATGATTTTTTTAATTGAATAAGTTGCATGTATTTGATTTGAATCAAAATAATTTTATGTAAAGAACCGTAGCTAAGAATAGCGCTTCTTTACCACTAAATATCATTTTAACGTGGCAGATTGATTCATCATTTCGTCAGATGCACGGACGATAGACCAAACGATCGGTACCTCGGATCGGAGCTCGGACCGATCGTTTTCCATGAAACAGCGTTTAGCGAACCGCGTTTGTAAACGATGAATGGATGGATGGATGAATACGGCTGAGCCCTTTGGATCGCGTGGTAGCTTACGCCACCCAGCCATTTTGTCTTACCATTTAAGCTTAGAAGACGACCGGTGCAGGTCGCGCCCCCTGGCAACGGAAATACGCAATGGTTTCGTAAAGTGGATAAAAAGAGGGCACATTTTTCTCGGGAGGGGTGTTTGGTAATTTTACAAAACCGAAGAAAAATTCTACCCTTTTCAGAGATAGCCCGAAGCCAAATATGTGGGACTAACATATATTTTGTTTCGTCTTGCTAGAACAGGAACGTTAAATGTGGCGGCATCGTCCCACTCTTAACTGATCAGTGCGTCTGCTAAAAGAGCAGACGATCTTCGCGGCAATTATGGCGCTATAACTTTTGTGACGATGAGATCGAATGCAGAAAGCCAGTCGTCCGCTTCTTGCGCAAGAGTTGTGGCGACGTCATAACGACGCCGAGCTCTGATTGGCTCTGATTGAAAGGAGAGTGGGTAGACATCCTAGCTGCCTTGAGGTCCACCCACTATTTCTTCTTCAATCAGCCAATAACAGCTCGGCGCTCTGACATCATCGCGACCCCTGTGCACGAAGCAGACGAATTTACGCCCCGCATTGGCTTTATGCGGCGAAAACAAAAAAACTTAGGAGTTCTCTTATTTGACTTGGCTTGTCCAAAAAGAAGGAGATTGTTGACGGCAAGACTAGAGACGTTCGACCTCGAGTCGATGGATGAAAGGAATGTACGTGCTACGCCAACTTTTGCTTCCATCAAAGCAGATGTAGCTCACCTTCGCTTAGCGCTGTAAATCCCGGACACGTCCTAAACACAAACGGCTGGATCATCGGACAGGGTTTGAACACGTGGAGTCGGCGCATTCAAAAAATGGGATAGCGACGCTTCAACCAACTGAGCTATAAATATGTGGCTTTCAAGTTTAGAGGAGCGCCCCTGAGCAGTGAACGCGCGCTTTTCACTTCTGGAAATAACTGTCCGAGAGTATTCGCGACGTGAGCGATCGAAGGCGTCGCTGTGGATGCCCCACCACAGTTGGCCGAATGCTTACTATGACGTCAGCAAAGTATGTCTCATCGACGGAAATAAGAGGAATGTAGGAACTTATATTTTGACGGTGTTGGCAGTGTTGCTTTGAGAGCGCCATGATTTCAGGCCTCCACCATGTCTATTACAAACACCATCGAACTTGTTATTCACAAGATAATGACGTCACGAAAGGTAACTCAACGAGGGCGACACCGAAACATCTCGCCGCTAATAGGGAATATTACTGGCGGCCATAGTTGTGCGCGCAGCTACTGAACGCATGCTGATAGCGAGCTTCTAGAGCTTGTTTTGCAACGTGCATTCCACACCTTCAAGATTGCCGGTCTTAGCAGCACAGTAATGATGAGCTCGTTCTGATCCTGCGCTCTGAGCAGGCACTCACATGTGGCGTCCAGTGGATACCTGATAGTGCGGTAACTGTGGTGGCCCGTAACAGCGATTAAAGCTGAGTTAACCGCGGGTAAGGGTGCCGTGGAACAGGGGTATAAGAAAGCGTTAGTGTCTTGTTTCACGTTTCGTTTGTCTTCTCTTTTATTTGTTGTGAATTCGACTTGATTTTCTCACCGCCACCATGACATTTGTTCCAGCGCAGAACTACGAATTCGTTCATTCACGTTTGAAGCTTTGGCAAGCCTCTTCCCACAGCGAAACAGCCGTTTTAGAAACAAGTCGAGACGCTCCTGATGTCAACCGCTTTGACCACACGCTCACAGTTTACGGTTTGGACACTGGATGACGGTAAGGCAGCAGTGACCTCGCTCATGCGCAGTCCATACCGGAGAGCCGATCGTATCGTATCGTTTGTACGAAAACGGTTCCCTAAAGTTATTTTTTAACGCGGGTCAAAAGACACGGTTCCTTATTTCCCCAAATACACGGAGAATAATCAGCATCCCGCTTTGCCAGCGACTGTAGACAGTGTTGGCGGAAACGCGTTACAGATTACGGCGTTACCGGTGATGGGGTACAGTAACGGCGTCACCGGCAACGCGAGACTCTTTTGTAACGCAATAACGTACGCATTAAGTTTCCAATACAGTGACAGACTGCGTATTTACGTTACATATTTCGAGGAGCGGGTAACGTAGTTACATTACACGCTACATCTTTCTAAAAACTTAAAAATAAATCACTTTTATTTATTTATTTATATATACAATTAGAGCCGTTAGACTTTTATTTAAAAAATTGAAATAAAATTAATTTTTTTACTTATTTTTTGTGTGGTTAGGCGCCAAGTTATATAAATTATTGCATTTTTAGCATTCTTTTGTGTATTGAGGTGTAATCATAAAAATAAATAAGGTAATCTGACACCTTTTGGTGTATGTGTCGTTTTTACCCGCAGTTTCGGGGATTTTGTCATGCAAAGGTAATTGTGTTAAGTTTCTGAATGTACTTCAGATTTCTTGATATGGCGCTTATCCATACCTGTAATGTCAATACAGTAAAACGTTTTAATTTATACATTAAAAAGTAACGTAAAAAGTAACATGCGTCTTTTTTTATCAGCAGCCGTAACGATAACGCGTTCTCTTTTATCTGCAAGTAACGTATTTCCTCACTTCTTTTTAGTAACGCCTACAACACTGACCGCGGGGCATCGGAGAGGCCGAGAGCGACCCGCGCCAACTCACCCGTGACGCAGAGGAGGCAGAGTCCCGCTTGCACGAGGTCCCAGCTGGGCCTCATCTAGGAACGAGACGCCGGTCCCCGGGTCCCGGCGGCCACCGGCGCGGCCCTCAGTCTTCGAGCTGACCCCGCCAGCGGTCCTGACGCGGCACTCTCAGGAGCCACATGGCGGCGCTGCACGGAGAGCCGCGGTCACGACATGCCACAGCGGCACGCGGCTTCGTCGGCGGCGTCGACGACCACGCGGAGTCCACTAAGAGACCAGGAACCGCTCTTCGAGCCCCGTCCAGTCCGCTGTCACGGCTCTCGGTCGCCCTAGTGTCTGAGCTTGTCACTGTTTCCGAGAGCCGCTGACCTCAAGCGAGCGGTCCCTTTGTAGTCTCAGCTCGCCTGTCCCGACGGCCCACAGAAGTTGGGTTGAACGTTTCGAGCGCAAAGTATAACCAGCACTCGTTTGAAACCAGGAGAAGGGGTCACCGGACAGAGTCCAGCGAGGTGTTGGGAGAGCGACGAGCGTGGCGAGACGTCCGGCCACGCGGTTTCGGGAGCGGCGCACCCCTGGCTCCGACGGACTGTCCCGCGCGCGACCAGCGCGTCCCTTCAAATACAAAGTCGAACGCGGGAAGAAAAAGGGAGGGAGAGGAAAAAGCGCCCGCCGGAACCGGAAGGCGAACCTCCTCGCCATCTAGGCGGGAGGCAAAAAACGGTGGCGCCTCCTTGAGGCGCCGTCTGGAAACCTGGGATTGGGGAGGAAAATGCGCGGGGATCTAATGCCCGGCGTCCCTTCGGCTCTCCTGCCGAGGGATGCCGGGGGAAGCGGGAGAGAGGCGCTCTTCCGCGCCTCCGCTTCTCTCTCCAGGAGAGTTCGGCGTCGTCGGGCGAGAGCTTTTGAGATTTCATCCGTCGATAAGGGAATAGCGGAGGGCCGAGGCGGGGCGCGTTTACGCCGTCAAACGTATGCTCCATTGATTTATACATTGATATACACGCGTCTCGGGGAAGAGGGAGGGGCACATCGCGCAGATTTTTGTCGGCCAGTAAAACGCGGCGCCGCGCCACTTAGGACGTCGAGGAAAGGAGACGATGGTCGCATCACAGATACGAACGGTCGTTCTCTCGGGCCTCATTGTCTTAGGCAGCTTAAGAAACGAAGGGTGGGACCTATTGTTCTCGCGCTTCTTCCTCCATGACTCGTGTTTCACGTCTTATCGGTAACGCCTTAATCTCGTTGGCAGCGGAGAACAATAAAGATGATCAGGTACTGTGCGATCTCTGTCAGCTTCAGAAATGTTCGGCGAGGTGAGACACGGGGACTTCATTGCGGCTCCGCAGAGGATTAGATTGCGGCATTGCGCGCGAGTCCGACTAGAGCGGCAAAACAGAAACAACCGACACCGACAAGGCTCGAACACGTGCAGCATGCACGCTATCGTATACAGAAATTGGCCACGCATGAGTGTAATGTATGGTTTCTTAGGATGCTTAGAGCCCATAGATTGAGATATTACTATAAATAGACTATCACAGAAAGTGCTTTAGGGCCTCTTTAAGTCGTTCATGACTATAGTCGTCTTCATAAACAAAAGTTTACGAAACGGGATCTTCTTCATGGCCGCGTGAGTTGACAGAAGAGTAAAACAAGTGTGGATTGCGGAAGTCTTGTGTTTTCACACTGGTGTCAAAATACGAAGCTTTAGCAGACCGAAGAAAACTGGTCAGTCTTTCCATGGGCCTAAGATGAGTTTGATGGCAGACATCGAATGCCATGACGAGTGCAGCTCGCGTTAGAATATCAGAGATTGCCACGAATTTGAACGGGGTATCATACGGGGGCGAAGCCGAGGCTGGGTCATGCCTCCGCGTACCTTCTTATTCCTTGGGTGGCTTTCTCCGGCTTTACAAAATCTAAAATGTTGACTTGATGGCCCCTAGAGAACTGGCAAAATGTTTATAGAGTCTTTCTTCTACTCAAAGCAGCACACAGCCTTCCAGTGTCTCTCGCCAAACAGAGAAAACGTCTGAGCGCCGAAATATGAATATCCGAAGAAACGAGTGCTTTAATTAAAAACGCGTTCTTGCCAATTTTGTCCTAGCTCATTCTCAATATTCTGAATACTTTTGTCCTCTTAAAAACAAAAAAGTTGCAAAAACATGATTTTATCTGTACAACCGCGCACAATGTTTCATTTGATGGAAAAAGTATAAACAAAATAATACGGTATTCACTAATGTAAATGAAAACCTCACAAGCGTATACTTTTTTTGTTCCTAGGCCGGACTTATGTTTTTGCATTTGGTCCACAATAATGAGAAAACTTAATATTCCCGAGAGTTGTATTGTTTAAATCGAGAATTTGAATCAATTAAAAAGATATGACTCTCCTGCAACCGTACCCGTGTTGTCTTTCGGAGCAATATTTAACATTATTTTTTCTCATCCTCGCGCAGTTAAAAATATCTATGGCGTGAAATACTATGTAATTCAATTACTCTACTCAAGTTACGGTAGATTAACTACATTTGTTTTAGTAATATAGTAACTTTCAGTTACATTTTAATTTCGGAAATTAGTAACCTAACTTAAGTAAATATTAAAAAAGTTATATGCATTTCCAAATTACTTTTAACATTTAGTAAATACTTTTTTTATGAATAAATATTTGCGCACTTGCAAGGCAAAAAGTGTAATCGAAGGTTCAGTTGATATTCACGAAGAAGGGGTAAACCTCAAGTAAAAGATACAGTTGGAACCGGACACGAAACGCGAACCTGCGTCTGAAAGCGAGTGTTTCAAGTGGGGCGGAGTAACCGTGGGATTGGCGCGTGATTAGCCCAGAGACAAGAAGGGCCGGCCTCTATCTCCTTCCTCTTTACATTTTTCATGGTTGAGTAATTTTCATATTCCTGTAAGGAGAACGAGAAGAGGGGACGGACTGGGGACACCTTTTAGCGAAGCAATGTTCGAGAAATGTTGGGGTGGTGGCGGAAAAAAAAGTCGATGGAAGCAGGCTGGTATCCGCGCGGGAGAACCATGTGATCTATATTGATTGACCTTGCCTCGCAGAACTCGGAATGTGCAAACCTACCAAACGTAAAAATTTACGAAAAACAAAGCAATAAAACAATGAACGATCAAGCACAGTCTCTGCAAAGCGAAGCTCACACAGAGCAAATCCTCAGAAAAGAAACGGCATACATCTGTAGTGTACGCCTAACAATAGGAACCAGTTTGTACGCCATCTAGCAAAAACTTTAAAGGGCAACTCCGCTCAATTCCGAAGATTTCGGGATAATGAGTGATTTCGAATTAAAAAGCCCTAGTAAAAGACACTACGTCGTTTGCTGCGCGAAAAATAGGATATATATTTTTAAATCTAATTTTTAACACGAGCGGAAATCGAAACCGAAACTTCGGCTCCGTCCGGCAACATTGGCCTCGGGCCGCCAAGAACATGGCCATCACGTGGTACGAGATGTCACGTGATCCTCGGCCCAACGACGGCCGGGATTGGGGCGGGCGTGTGGCAGGCGCGAGTGTCGTCTGCACCGCACTCTTCGCCACGTTTTCGTGTCTACGGCACTCGACGACGTCTGCACAACTGCGGCATAAGTCTGCGCACGTGGTGTCCGTAGTGTGGACGAAACTTCGAGAGACAATAATCACAAACGGTGAGACGACGACGGTGGTTGTGACGCGGAAGACGGCGGTAACGGCGGGACCACGGCGGGCGGCCGGACGGCTCCCAAGAAGCGCGCTGCGCAGGCGCGTTACGCCAATCACGTGGACACCGCTGAGCGCCGAGAGGCAACGTTGCTGACGTCATGCGCTACGCTCGCCCGGAGAAGTAAAAACAAGCAAAAGGGGGCCATGATGATGACGTTTAGCTCAATGTTGGCTCCGCCCATGCCGTAGCCTTGACTGCGCTGTTGGTTGCGCCTGAATTCGCCCGCTCGAGTCAGCCGATTTCGGCAACTTGGCGAGTTGCAAAGTTTGCCGGACCGTTTAAGAAACATTTAGACAGAACTGCGTCGTAATATTTGACGTGTGGTCTTCCTAGGCGATACTGAAGAGGACTGCATTGTTTTTTCAAAACCAAAAATGAAGCGGAGTTGCCCTTTAAGAGCTTCATACAAGGCGTCTGTTTATTAGGTTAACGGAATTGAGTTTATGAATAAAACTTCTGTCCTTCATTGCTATCAAAAGTTATATAAATATTAAATTCGAGAGTAAAATACTACTTTTTTAAAGTAGTTATTATTTTACCCGATTACTTCGGAATTAAATAATTTCTGTTTTACTCAAATTACTTTTAATGGCGATACTTTGTAACTTGACTACATTTTGAAGCCTTCAGTATATTATTTGTTCGAAGAGAGCGTTAAACGGGATAATTCTGGGAGCCCGAAAGGAAGTATCGGGAACAATGATGCAATTTGAACCAGGGCTTTCGGCATATTGACAAAAGCATCAAATCAGGCATTAACCAATATAAGAAAAACAACGTCCTTTTCGCACATGACCGGTGCTTAATTTCAAGACCAGGAAACATAAAAACAAATACACAAAGCCCTTAAAACGTAATTCGCAACACGTTCTTTTTTCATATAAGTTTGTTTTAGTATACACTACTCACTCTTTGTTGAAACTCGCTGCATTTTCCCTGCGCACGTTGTTTTTCAGGCTGTTGCATTCGAATCTCAGTTCTATGCCCGTAAAAACCTCCCATAGTTTACGTACCCTAAATCTATTTCTAGCTATCTTGATTTTTTACCACGATTTTATCAATGGGTCCTCCAACAGGAATGCGGAAAAGGAAATAAAATATCCAAAGCCTAGCACAAGCGTCGTCTGCCTTCAATCCCAACTGAAAGAGACGATTCATATTCTCTCTTCCATGGTTTCCGGCTGTTACGCTGCCAAAATTTAGAGCTTCATAGCCGCCGAGAACATCCCCCCTCGGCGGACCCACCCAACCGGCGTGAGCAGCGGAGCTGCAAATTTGAATCTGTTGCCAGTACGAAACCTATTTTCAACTTGCCTTCTCCTCCTTACATATTTTTTTCGCCCATTTTCCCCCATTAGGATTGAGGTTGAGAATAACGGGATGTCTCGTACAAAAATCGCCAAAGAAAACAAACAAAAAAACAAAAATTCCTTACCCTTAGATATACGGACTAAAAATAAAAGAAAAAAAGGTTTCCGGAGGCAAGAACAAGTTCTTATTACCCATTTTAGGAGAGGCGGGCAACATTGTTCGTGGAATTTTTTTGCTTTGTACGCTTCCTTGTTTTCAGCGTAAGAAAAAATTGAGAAGAAAGATGCGAAGTGGTAGCACGCTCTCTTTTATACAAATGATGCGGAGTTCGAAGGGAGGGTGATGGAAGCGGTAGAGCAGGGAGCAAAGGAGGCAGACAAAAACTCCGGGCGCTGCGGCCCACTTTAAGTGTGCCTGTATGCAAACAGCCCGCCCAAACCACTTTCTGTTCTTGCCTCCTCTCCCACCGAGGTCTCGACCCCCAGGGCCTGCCCGCAGTGCTTTTCACCTTTACCTCTAATTTGAATAATAAAACCATCAGGTGGGTCGTCATCACCGTCGCCGCTTCCTCCGACGCGACCAAACAAAAATAAAACCATCTCTTCTTTTTCATTCCGCAATAATGAAATGGTAAACAACAAAAAATAAAATAAGCGTAATCTCGCCTCAGCCCTCCGTCGCGTAGGAACAAAAAGGTGCTCTCCATGCAGTACCGTAGCAGAGCTTTTTTTGCTTTTTGGGCGGGGAAGATGACGGTTTCAGTTACGCGCGTCTGGCCCAATTTTGAGCGAGCGTGTTAAATTGATGCCGATTATTGAGAGAGTGACTTCAGATTACGAGTCCCCAACAACCTCGCTATAAAAAAAGACAAAAAAACGAAATGCGTATTGGGTTTTAACTTCTAAGCCAACCGGGTGCGGCCCGCCAGCTGCCTTCTGCGTTCGGCTTCACCTCACAAAGACACTGTGTGCAGGAAAGAAAGAGTCTCAGGCGACGCCTAAATCCCAAAGGCTGGTTCATACCAGTAGTGTTGTACACGTTCCTCAAAAAAAGGAACGAAAGCTCGTTCCTCGTTCCTCCTGATTTTTAGAACGCGTTCCCGTTACAAGTTCCATCTGTGAAAAGGGAACTCTTTCCCGTTACAGTTAAAAAAGTAGAACGTATCGTTACATATACGTTACATTTGTACGTATTTTACTGATTACCATATTTAGTTAGATTAAGCGAAGTTTTCTTCTTTTTTTATCTATCCCATCAGTTTGAAACACACGATTTTAAATGGCGTGATGGAAGGGCACCAGGAGAAGAAAACAAGCGGAAGCAGGGTTTTATTTGCTGAAAAATCTCAGCTTTTAACCATATTAATGTTTGTAGTGGACGATTCAGACGAGCCAAATGTACTGTTACCCCACATTGCACGAGCGTTTTACAACAAAATCGCACGTTTCAATCTAACAAAGTCCCTTGTTCGAACTTAACGACAATTGCTTCTCAATGTTGCTGTCCGCAAGACGGGCAAGTGAAGGAGGCTTTTGGAAGGTCAGTCTTGAAAAATACAAGTCCATCTTCGTGAAGGTTGGATTAGTTGTTCAGTTCGGAGGTGGGAGACAAGGGGAGAAGGAATAAATGTTAATTTTTGTGTATCTTTTAAGTGGCCAATGTTCGGGATACAAGGGTGCGTTCGATGTCTGGTAATCTGTTATTTTGTTGCAACTGTAGGTCTCTTTGTGGAAGTTCAGTGATGGCTGTAGTCGGCCTTAGCTTTCTGGGTGTATGAGGATTCGTGGAAGAAAAGAAAGTAGCTTAGTTTGAAAAGTCCATTTTTCTGTGTCTTTTTCTTTGACTAAGTTTTGCTTTTTGTACCGCAATCTCGGTCACTGAAAAAAGGATCAATGTCCACTAGCTCTCCTGCACCCGACTGTTACCAAGCGAGGACCACACAAAATAAACCATAATAAAGTAACCAAATTAACGAGATATTGCTCTTCGTAAAGATATTGTTTTATACTTTTAAAATTTCCCTCTTAGAAATAAAATAAAATTACCCCACTGGACGGAAAAGAGGAACGCCGTTCCTTTCTCCGTTCCAGTAAAAATGTAACGAGTTCCCGTTCCAGTTCCACCATTGCAAAATGGAACGGCGGCGTTCCTTCGTTCCTCCTAAAAGGAACGCCGTTCCTTGGAACGCCGTTCCGTACAACACTGGTCGTTACGTACAAGTCATCGAAACATTCGTGTCTCAAATGTCCCACGCCAGGCTATCTTCATAAACCCCGCTTAGTATAAAACACAGATGTGCCGGTGACTTGTGGAGCAAGCAGACGTAAGCTTCCCTAACATAACGCAACACTGCTCACTGCTAAAACATCGCGCAGAAGGCACGGCGTTTCTTTGTTGTCATTTTCTTTTCTTTTTTGCAGACATGACATAATTATTTGTGGATACGTCTCAGGCATGGTCGAAACGTGTTTGCCTCATACACATATGTATTGTTAGAAAATGTCTGCAGACGTATTTCGTATGACCAATGAGCCAGGACCGTCATGCGAGGAAGATGCACGTCTCAGACAGCGCTTGCAAACTGCCTTCTCTGTTGGATCGGAGTTTATTGGGAGAGAAGTTTATTTGGGTTTCCACGGGCAAGGCCCGGTCGGGAGGCAGAGTCAAAAAGATTTTCTTCCTCTCCGAGGCCTCTACTCCCCGACCATGTATTGGCCAGCTCGTGAACCACGTGAGAAATTCTCGATGACACGGTGCTGTGTCGATAAACTATGCCTCCTCTCTGCCTACTGAAAAAGGAGTGAGTTTTGGGATTTTTGCTCGTTGGGTCTTCAAGGCCGAGTGTACAAGGGCAGCTTCAATGGCGCTGGCTGCTCCGGCAATTTTATCGCCCTCGTCACGCGCGTGTCGCGCTCTACTACGCACTCGCGTTAAGATGAAAGCCGAAGCACTGGCTCCTGAGTCGTTTCCACGATGAAAAGAGGGAGCTTGACGATTCAGAGAGTTGTCGGTACTTCACGGGGCGTCGCAAAACACAATTCGGCCGTAAAAAGAAAATCGCATAAATCAATTGATGAACGGTGTTGCTTGACGCTGCTACTCGCAGATGATACTACACATGCTCATATCGGCTAGGTTCGACTCCGGGCGTTTATACCCAGCAAGCTTTCACATTCTTGCCTAATGTTGCGCTATCTGCGACTGGCAGCGCATTTTGTTTCCTGCTATTCAAAACGAGGCGTTAGTAGGCTTATATTGTTTTTCTCGTAAAATTTGGGCATGATAAATGCACCACCTAGAGACACTTTCGTGAAAAGATTTCTTGCACTCAGTTTACGAGCTTATTTATACTTTTTTTACGTCCGAATACTGCTCGTCAACACCCTGTAGAATGCGATCTTAGCATGGTCGTACAGACGTCCAAAAGTCAACGCGCGAGAGTCCTTCCCGCATGGCGGGGACGCGACAGTGTATCGGTTCCTGGCCTTCCGCGGCTGGCCGGAGGCGAGACCAGCGGGGAGGAGTGCCAGCCGGCTTCCGGGCAATTGAGCCCTTCGGAAAACACTCACTCACAGCTCCTCTCGTCGGCCGACCCCCGAGGCGAGGCTGCCGCCGAACGCCGCCTGGATAGAGACGACGACCGCCCGACCGGCCGTAAACGCGTCGTTTACGAGCCGTAAATACGGCTGTCCCCCCCCCCTCAACAAAAACCCCGCACTGACCGCGCAAGCTTCACTCTCGGCCGGCGCTGGGCCTCGTTCGGACCAAAGTCAGATTTACGCCGACAGGGTGCCACTACGCGTTGACACTAAAGACTAGTTCGCAGATTTGGCTTTTGACTGCGTTACGACGGCTTGTGACCGTTCACGACAAGGGACTACGTTGGCGCCATCTATCGGGTGGGCTTGTAACACTTAAAATCTGCGTGCGTCTAGAACTAAGGCTCTGCAGATTTGAGTTAAAGTCTGTGACCAACTGCGTTACGAAGGCTTGTGACCACTTACGAGGAGCAAACACGCTGGTGACATCTGTCGGGTAGTCTTCACACATCTCAGATCTGCGTGTAGGTAGAATTGCACATATTACAACAAAAAACAAAAATGCTAACAAATATTGAAAAAAATTATTTTTTCATATCCCACCTTTCTGCTCTACTGTTTCACAAATTTTGAATAGTTTATATTCACAACATGTATGCCTAGGGTTTAAGCTTAGGCTATAAGCACAAAACGTTAAATGGTACGCATTTTCTTGTTCGATTAGCAGGTTAATCTGGAAAAACGGCCACATATAACACGCGTAGCACCGATATTTGGAACTTGCATTCGTGCAAAACAAGTTACGAAGAACAGTTGATAGAACGTAATCTTCCATAATTGTTGAATTTCTTGAAAAATTGCAATATACGGCTTGAAATAATATTTAAAAAATAAAGATTTGAGGTTATTATTTTTTATGCGAATATTGTCACGGATGAAGGCGACGAGACGATGAATAATGAGCTGAAATTAAAAACTTAATCGGCAAACTTGTGTCAGAAACAAAAGGGAGAGCGAACGTCGAGAAATCAGAAAAGCGGGCGGCGATTTGGCGGTCTAACAGCAAGCGAGAAACAGACTGACTCAACAAGGTCACGCGCAGCTCCTTATTATGTAGTGTGAGTCGGCATCTCGAAAATTCGGCCTAGTAGGTTCGAGCGTCGAGCATTCGGGTTGAGAATGCGCAGGCACTCTCGAGAACAAGAAAATAGGACGAAATGATAAAAGTTACGTCCAAAGGAAGAATAAACACGAATCATCTAGAAGCCCGTGAACGAGCGTTGCTTGCTCGGCCCCGCGCGCAGCAATATGACTTCATAAAAATTACAAAGAGTGACTTTTTAAAATTATTCATAGTCATTGTTTGTGTTGTTTTATCGTGCTCTATATATTTACTTCTTTTTAAATTTGTTGTATATAGATTTGTTTTCTTTTTTTGTTCAACGTCTTTGCTCTATGTATGTAGTGAGCTGTATGCCTTTGTGATCATTAATTGTATAAATTTCTGGGCAGGAGGAAGCTCGTCAAGCTGATTTTTTAGCTTCTTTCCCCAACCTCCCCCATCGCATTGACGGGAAATAAAGGTTTCATAATTAGTTTGAGTATGTGACCAACTGCATTATGACGACTTGTGACCGCTTACGATGAGACAATCCGTTGGCGACATCTATCGGCTAGTGCCGGACAACTTTATATAGGTGTGTATGTATAATTAAGAGATTTTACAGAGCTCAGTTCGAATCTGTAACCGACTGCGCTACGACGGCTTGTGACCGCCTACGAGGAGCGGACACGCTGGCGCCAGTCAGAATATTACCCTCAAACACTTCAGAGTGCAGAGTAGCCAGCCGGAACCTACGTTCAAGATAACCTCTTTGCCCTTCTTTCACAGTGTACCTCCGGCCATATATTGATGATCATTGATTGTAAAATTATTTTACCACGCACAAACGATGTATTCAAGATATTCCTTTTTTTTTTTAGAAAATTAATTTTGAGAATTACGCGTACACCTCCGAATCACTCGCTGTCGCTCTTCTGGCAACAACGAGCAAGGGACTCTCGGGACGTAAAATGTTGTATCCGAGAGCAGACGACGCTCTCTACTCCACGGCGTTGTGCGTTGTAGCATAGCCTCCTATATACTGACAAAGCCTGGCAGATCGCCACGAGAAGCGGCCGCCGAAATGGAAAAAGGTGGAGCGGCAGGCAACGGATGAGAAGAGAGCCACGTGACTGGCGCCCCGCTGCGGCGAGATGCCGAAACACACTTCTCGGGGAACCTGACGTTCAGGTTCCCCGAGAAATGGATCTTTCATGCTTTGTGCTACCAGCTCCTTGCGCTCCAAATCTGCGACCGGGCACTCTATGGCTCCGTCGTCGAACTGCCAGGCTTTGTGAGTATAGAGGAGGCAATGGGTGAAGTGATACTAAGCGTCCGTGGTTTTGCGAATTGCGTCTGGTTTGTGCTGTTTGGGGCACGCGATGGAGGGTGGGGGAATCGGTGATTGGCTACGGGGTGCAATACCACAACGAAGAAATGCGGCAGAGTGACATCTTATTGACTTGCGATCGAGAAGTCTCTGCGACGGAAGTTGGTCCGAACAGTGCAACGCGAACGCTGGCTCCTATGCGTTCGTGTCGGGCTAGAAAACAGCTCACACCTTGCTACTTAATAAAATATTTTAAGTCATTCTGCTTCAAAACGGCATCTGGGTCCAGACTTCGGCGGATCACGAATGCAGCCCCACGTGAGGTCCCCTCGGAGGCAATGCCGGGGTATCGAGTCCGAACGGCGAATCATATGAAATCCCGCGCTGAAAAGCAGAAAACATTTGCTGGTCATTGCTTGACTCAGACAAGCTCGATGAATCGCAGTCCATTATTTACCACGTACGATCGCGACGGCCTTTCGACTGCGTTTAACGCTGGGCGAAACAGGCTAATGCTGCCCATGTGCCGATGTTCATACGACATCTGACATCGCAACAAGATGGTGGACCAGTAAAGATGGAGGTGAGTTTCGGCTTCGGTTATATCATATTTCTACATATAAAAATTATTTTTACTTCTTTGGGGGGGGGGGGGGGGTTAAATTCGCTGCTCTATAGGCTCAGTCTTTCGTACTCTTTCAAAAAATATGCTTAGTTGAAAACGTTCAAACTGACGAAGGAGCACCCCTTTAATAAACCTCTCTCTCTTTCTTTCTTCAGATCTGCGTGTCCCTAGACTGAACATTTATGTAATCTGCGCATTATCTATGGGAAATGGCCGCTTATAACACTAAAAGTTTTGTTCCTAGCCTAAGGTAAAAGAAGGATGCGTAAAAATGTTTAAATATACGCCGATCAACAGTGTTCCAGAGCTGCCCAACGGATGGCGCTAGTGTATTATTGCGTTGTCAGTGTGCCCCGATTTTAGAGTGTTTCCAACGGCTCGGGTTCGGCCACGTGGTTCATGCGCCGCGTTTTCAATATACTGTCTGCGAGGAGGTGACGAAGGCGTCGATCGTACGCATACGTCACTGCCACTCCGTCTTCTCTCCTCCTCGCGACGGGACGATGCAACGCATGCGCATTTGCGATCCATTTCCGCAGAAGGCGGCCTCCCTTAAATTGCTCATTGACGCTCCACGTGGGTTCAGTTGTCCCCTCTTATAAATCTAGGCTTTCGCACACCGAGGAAACAATCCGGCGCCATATATCGAGTACGCCTAAAACAGGGCTACTCGACAGATAGCGCGGAACATGAGGCGCTACGGAATGTTTTTACAGATGGTTAACCTTAAGCGTAGCTTAATTGGTGGCTGCACTACATGCCATATATTAAATTTGCACAAGTAGTATAGAAACTAACGTATGTCGGATGGGCGCGATCCGACTTTGAACTTCCTGTCCCAGACCGGGCCCATCTTTAAACAAATATTGTGGAAGCAAAAAAAAATAAAACGTTCACAAAGACAGAAAAAAAAATTGAGGAGCCGAATTGTAAGAAAGAAAATGGTAACTGGAAGCACCCCGCGCGACACAAGCGGCCTCCAACGAGAACAAAAAGAGCGCCCAAGACGAGCCCATGTCAAAAGCGCAAAAGACAAAGGGCTCCGCGGACAAAGAGAAACGGATAAAAGCTTAGACGATGGATTGGACGAAGAGAACGAAACAAAGGAGGGTGATGGGAGGCGGTAACCGGACACGCTGCTCGTCCGAATACGCTCAATTGTTCTTGGCGAAAATCTTCTTCTCGCCTTGCGTCAGTGCTCGTGGACGACCAAAGGAAACCCGCCATCCTTAGTTTTATTTTTTTTTACCCGCGTTTCCGCCGAAGGAAGGGGCTAATTTTTCGGACAAACGGGCAGAATTAATCGGAAGTCAAACAAGCGCGTTCGCTGGCGCCATTTGCTGGCGCTGCCAAATTCGGCGATTGCAAGAAAAAGCGCTGCGAACTTAGCCCGTGTGGAAGAAGAAAAAGAGAGAGTAGAACTATGCGTCTTGGGTTTTCCAAGCCTCCTTCGAGGTCATCCTGCCTTGTTAGATGACCCGATGTTTGTTTTATTTATTGGTCAGGCCGTTGCTTCGCATACTATAGACGCACGTTGTTGAACGCTAGGCAAATAAAAAAAATATATATATATATGTAACTCGCAGCTCAAAAAATAATGCGGGGGCGTGGTTTAATATGTTAATGATTTCTGCTTTGTGATTCGTTCTTCTGCGTTCTTAGCGACGAATGGCGCACTCTCATTGGCTTCGTAGCTTTAATGAGATGCTCGACGCACGCCACACTCTCCATTTCTTAAGTTGACGGCGACTATAGGAAATATCAGTCATGAATGGCAAGCACAGTTATCCTCCTGGTGATCGCTGGGTAGCTCTGCAACGGCGAGACGTTCAAACGTAGAAGGTAGTAAGAGTTGCCCTCAGTCCAGAAAAGTTCTGGATACACTTTTACTGTATCACCATCCAACTGCTGGATCGGGGTCAGGTGGTGTATGGGTCGCATTTGGGATACGAACTGTGAGGACGTGAAGAGCGGCATTGGTCGTCTGTAAACGTCTCAGCCTTTCCGCCGGCTTTCCTTCTTGCCACCCAACACCGCATGGTGGCAACAACGCTCTCCACAGTTTGAGTTGCACACTCTGTACAATCTAGGTTTTACTACCCACAGTCATAGCCTCTTATATACTGACAAAGCCTAACAGATCGCCACGAGAAGCGGCCGCCGAAATGAAAAAAGGTGGAGCGGCAGACAACGAATGAGAGGAGAGCCACGTGACTGGCGCCCCGCTGCGGCGAAACGCCGAAACACACTTCTCCCGAGCGAGCAAGTGTGTTTCGGGTCTTCACCAATGCAAAATCTGTGCGGTGATGTTTTCAATTTTCATTTTCAATAAAAGACATACAAGTTTTCAATCCCTCGTTTTGTCCTTTTTCGCCGAGAAAGAGCACAGTCACGCTTGGTTACTACGGCCTCTTTAATATTATTACCCCTCTATATAGAACACGTTTTTGGGGACGAACCGAGGAAATACATGCATCTTTTTCATTACTAGGTACGACTCACATTAAGAAAGACCTTTGGGCGGTGACGTATTAATGAATAGCGTTGTATTTGGATAGTACGACAGGGAATATATAGAGGACGAAAAGACAGCAGTGATGGGGTGCATGGTACAAGATAATTTTGTCCTGTTTGTTAACATCACGTCTTAAGGTACAACCCCGCAATATGTGTCGTTTCGCTTCATTTTTGACGGTCTATAACTTTCTTTCTATGTATTCTTCCCTCATCAAGTTAATGGTTAAATTAAATAACAGTTTTTTAGCTATACTTTCATGTCTCGAAATTGCGTTTATTTTTAGTTGTGAGTTTATTATTTAACTTTTAACAGAGCACAGTTTGCGGTATTGAACAATTTGCTTCTCGACTTATAACGTCCCGAAGTCAACAATAATTTACGTGAACGGTCTGTTGGATATAGTGAATTAAAAAAGTAAGCAATTAACTTTACATAAAATGTACATTTTTGAATAAAAGATAAAGTTTAAAATAGTGCTAATTTTGCGTGCTGTAAAAACGGAATCACATCAACTAAAATAATAACGTAAGGTTAAATTATAAAGCTCTTTTGATTTTATATTTTCCAGAAGCTGCATATCGATAGGTTACACGTGAAGTGCAGAATTTAATCACACACTATTCCCATTGAGTTACGGCAGGTTGCCATTTCGTAATATCAAATACAAATGGCGACACGCGTTCAAGAGTAGCTTGATTTAAATTTGCCGTCATGTGCCACTTGGAACGCCACGTGAGAGACAGAAATGTAACCACATGTGCGGGTGTCTGATGCCTGGATGCCCGCAGTGAGCGAGCCAGAGATATAAAAACACCAAGCGTGAAACTGCGGGTGGACCACAGCTGTATTTGCGCGAGTTTAACTCTGCATCGGTATGCCCAAATGAAATAGACCGATCTCACTAAGCGTTCGGCGCATGCGTGACGCCGCCGTAACTTTAGTTCAAAGAAGGCAGGCGGCCGTGCTTGCGAGGGATTGTGCCGTCTCGTGCTCAACAAGCGCAGAGCTCCTGTCAGATTGTCGCAAGTGCAGATAGGCTAAATTTCCCTCGATGCATTGCGGCAGCGGTTGCTCAGACAAACTGACTGGTGAGATCGGTCTATTGACGCAGCGAAAGGGATTCCGGTGGTTGCAATTCCACCATGTTTGCCAATTAAATTGTTTTAACAACTGAAGAAATATTTTTTGCAAGTACACTACGGCTTGTTGAAATTGTGCGATAATATTTTGTTTCATAGCTGTCTCGGTGGCTCTGAACCGGAAATAATGTATAAGAAAAATCTGGGTGGCTTTGAGGCACTGGCCTACGGGTCCTCATTTGGAGGATTTTAATTTCGTCAGAGGTGGCCGCAATCTGACGGTGGCCTAGTACTGACAAGGCACCCTGCAATCGAGATTTCGGTTGCACGACAAAAGTTGTCCTGTTTTTTTGTTTTGTTTTTGTTTTGCTGGGGAAATATGCTCTTCTTGGTTGGACCCTAAGATCTGAATTTTGACTTCACTTTACCTTAGGTAAGGGCGCTGCCAACACAACGTGCCGATGAAGCCAATAAAGCAGCGCCAAGATTTCACGGTCATGCAGTTCATTATTAATGCGAAACTGTCCCATGGAGCAAACCGGCATTATGAGCTTTTGAAGCCGCGCCGAACGGCACCTAAATTCCCCTGTCCCATGGAGCGAAGCCTGTAGTCTGTAGCAGCCACCCCACTGGCTGGCGCGCGGCGTAGTTCCAAGGAACGCCACCCCGCAGAGAAGCCCTCTCCATGGCGCAGCGGCCCGGCCGCCGGTAAGAGGGAGAGGGTGGCCAAGCTCTGCAGAGGCCGTGGCCGGCCGCGGAGCCCACCCGGGCAGCCTACGCAGAGGTCGCCCGGCCGGGCTCAGCGCGACGCGCAGCTTGCAGAAATACGCTACGTATACCAGTGCTTTTGCATTCCTACACGCTAGCTGTCTTAAGCGTCTGTGCGATCATCGGCTAAACCAAATGATGTGAATACGCTGAGAAATTGCGTCTTTAGTGCGTATGTTCGCGTTTTTTTTCTTCATATATTTGCGCTTTTACTTATGATGAAACAAAGCATAGTTGTTGAACTTCGAAGAAAATTTTGTATATTTAACAGACATTACACGTTATTTCGAATGCAAAAAAATAACACAAAAATTAGAGCAGTTATGAATTTTTTTTTTATGTTTCTGATCCTCAAATACTTTACTCGTAGCGACGCTAATTGTTCACCTTGATATGGAAAGAAGGCCCCGACGTTTCTGGAACGTTTTCGATATTGGTTTTATTGTTATGTTTTTATTGGAAACATTTTTCTTTTTTATGTTGTCACAGAACATAATCATTTTTTGTACTCTATATCGCAATTATGCGACTTTACTTTAGTTTCATAGTCACCTCGAAGACAACGAGGCAAAGTTCCACGGATTGGAAGAACAAGTCGAGTGGGTGTTTAGGTAACGTAGCATCAGGTCACGTGACGTCAATTTCCCTGGAAATTTAATAATTGTAACGTCTCATGACCTACTCAACCATTCAGTTTGCCCGCTAAATTTAGCGGGGGAAATTGACGACACGTGACCCGATGTCACGTGATGCCAGAACGCTTCACGTAGGCAACACAACTGCCCAGCAATTTGCCATACAGTTGTTTGGTGTGACCAATACGACAGGACTTCCATACAAGAAAGAAAGACGCCCCAAGGAGTGTCTGCAAACTTCCTTTCGTATGATCTATTAGCAGTTTGAGCGCGGCTTGATACTAACCGTACATGACTGTGTCGGTAAAAAGGCTATCTTCGCCGCTCCGCTGCGACCGCAGTCGCACTCTTTCCGCGATATTTCCTAAGCAAGCGAACGTGAGGAGGTTGCTTTAATTTTCCGTACTTGAAATTACCCTCATCTCGTTGGGCGTGCGACTGCGGAAAGAACGAAAAAGAATCAACAAGAGACACGAAGGGCCCCTCAGCAACAGACGCGGTTTCCACAAATGATGACAACCTGACATCAGCACGTGACATGCGGCACTCCCAAGAAACTCGCTCTAAACTCAAAAAAAAAAAGAGCGACGATAAAAGCGAACCGCCGAAGGCGAAACAGTGAAGTTGCTCGTTGCTGGGTTAGCAAACTTTGTTCTGACGTCAGGGCGATAAATAACGACGCCTGAAATTCGGAAGGAGGACGGAAAGAGGGGAGGGGCGCTGGAAGCCATGTCCCAAATTCCGAAGCCGTAGCGGGAAGTTTTCCGGCAGCAATTATTCAAGAGCCAGAGCTGAAGAGCGACCGCGAATTTGTCGCGCGCGGGAGGAGAAGTAGATGGCGACCAAAAACAGCACTTGGGAGTCGCATTCGTTAAGTCACCGGTCTTTCCTCCTCCCAACTATTTGTCTTGTCGCTGGAAGTTTCTCAGACATGCTACTTGTCTTTTTTTTATCATTCTTGCTCTGAGAGGTTCTATTGGTGAAGAGATTCCCCCCCCCCCCCCAACGCCCCGGCCCGCAGAAGGTAGCCATTGCGAGACACGGGAGTTGCCCAGTAGCTCTAAAGATGATTATGTTTAGTGTTTGAAGCATCTAATAACTTGATCTGAGCAGACTTCCTGCGAGAGTACGCTTTCCCTCCGACAGATGTATGTTGTGTACTCAACACTGGAACAACTTGCGTTCTCAAGAAGTCGTTAGAAACTCCGTGCAACCCCAAAGTGACCACAAAGTTTATCATTTTCCTCAAGTTGTAGACGGTAGTCGATCAAAACTACAAGCAGCACCTTGAAGCACGAAGGTCCGAGGGGCGTTGAGAGTGGTGCCTGATTCCCTCGGTAGGCGGGAGCCGTTCAAAATCGGCCGCTTCTTTTCGTGACCTTCAACAGAGATTCCGTGTCTCCACCAACAAGCGCGAGCGAGATAAGCTCAGAAAATTCGAAGGAAACACTTTGAGGGAGAAGGGAAAAAAAAGGTAGAGTCGATGCCTGCCAGAGATACCGTTGATGTCTCCCACGATTCCCGGATGACGGATCTTCCCCCAAAAATGCGATCCGTGCATCTGATCCCAGTGCAGAAGCGGCGCAGAAGAGCCACTGCACTGTGAGCTCGACATAAATTTGTGACTGGAGTTTACTACCCAAACTGACAACTTAAAAAACGCAGGGCAGTCCTGCGCATTTGAGTATTGTTCCGCAGCCAAAATGATTAAATCATTGGCCGATGAGAGTATCGAAGAACAAACCACGAAGCAACAAGTGCGAACGTGATAAGTCGCGTCCAGCGTTTTATCGATCTGTCAGTGACTATACACCGACTCAACTTTCTTACTTGACACCACTGCGGTGGCGCTGCTGTCGGTACCGCGCATACGCAGTGCCCCCACCTGGTGTGGGCACACGCAGGCTTGTTTATAAACAGCCTGTGTTCGTCTATGACGTAGCATAGGTCTTCTTGGCTCAACAGGTGATTCTACGAAGATAGGTGACATCGGGAACAATGAGTAACGTCACGAACGAACGTTAAGCAACTGCGAAGAGCGCGCATTTTTTCCCCGCTAAATTTAGCGGGCGAGTTTACTACGTCTCACCGCGTGGCCGCGTTACATGCTCCCATGACGCAGCGACACCCGTGAATGCGTTTAACGTTCACTGACGTTTGCGACTCAGAGAGCACCTGCAACAAAAGGGTGAAACGGGAACACTCTAATGCTCCGTTTCTCACACTACGTTCGAGTGCATCCATACTCCTTTTCACCTCAAGAACCGTTACAAACGAGTAACGAAGTACGTTTCTCGTTCCTCTTTTAAAGAAGTAACTAAATACGTTACTCGTTACCCAAAAAAAGAAACTAGGTAGGAGTAACTCATTACTAGCAACGCGTTACGTACATGTCTGTGCATTGCTAATTTCCCCCTATATGTGTAGACCTAAAATATATGTAGGTCCATTTTAGATTAGATATATATTACCTCATCAAGACGTATACATTTCAATTGTCAAAAACATCGCTTCTTCCTCCGACAATCATTTTTTTAACAACTACTTCGCGCGGATTATGAAATGCGCTATCCTTCTTTTTTTCTTTTTTTTTTTTGGGGGGGGGGGGTGAAAACGATTACTGAGTTGTGTGACTGAAGTTTCGCAGCGCATACGCAGCGCCACCCCTACCCCTGGCGAGCTTCGCCATACTTGTTAGCAGTACGAGGAGCAGACGACGCGGGAGGCTGGTGCCCTCGTCGTGCTGGCATCGCGCTTGGTAAAGTAATGTACCTAATGTAAAAGGGCACGGCAAGAGGTATTGTTGTTTAGTCAAATGCCACAGCATCGTATTAAACAGAAAGGTAAACATGTGTTTCCCGAAAAGTTGCATTCGTTTCCTGGGAGGTAATTCAAGAAAGATAGCCACGGAGGCATGAATCGCCAGTTGTGCGGAGGACAGGGTTAATTATTGTTTGCATATTTTGTCGCATGATTCAGTAGTCCAGCTACGCTAACTGTTCAGGTTAATAGGGACGTTTCGTATATCACACGCAGGAGCATGCAAGAGTTTTGCGTTGATTGGGGAAGCCGTCAGTTTGAGGGCGGACTGAGCTCGCGCCCGCAGGGCCAGCAATCCGCAGTTGACGTTCTCCGATAAGTTCCTAACGTAGTAGCTACAATGGTTACCCGTGGCTGTCGACAAAAGAAACCCGAATATGCAGTTACCATTTTCTAGACAACTTTAAATTTGAGAACCAAGTTCACTTTGCTTACCACCAATTTTGTTCCTCGATGCTTACAAGAGAAAGCGAGTAAGCGGCAAATGACATGAGGTAAGATGATGCAGATAATCCTAGCCCCTATTGCGTACTGACCTGAACGCATAATTGAAAAGAAATTGACTGTTGTACTCTAGGTTTTCTATATATTATTAAAAGGATGTAGTTATCCTACAACAGGTATAATTCTTTTCCAAAGAACTCTACAAAATTAGGCACTATAACATTCCTGGGTCGACCAATTAAAGCTTGTTGGCAATGTTAGATGTATAAAAGGAAGGAAACAAAGATGACCAGGACAGGACACCCCACAAAGGTAATACACTGAAAATGTATGGCCGAAATTCAAAATATTTTTATTTTGGCGGAGAGAAATTAATATCGACGATCTTTTTCTGGCGCAGGGGTTCTCGATTTATAAAGTATAACTGCATCTAAACAACAAACAAAACAAAAACAGACGCAAAAAAAACTTATTTGTACTCACCCGCAGCTGTGTTCAAAATTATAATTCATGAGTCACATTAAAAAGTTAAAAATGACAACAGTACCGGCGCCAATGTAAGCAGAGGCTATGGTAGAGTGGATGCATATTATGAGGAGTCACTTAAGCGCGTGTGTGAACTACGATTTTGCCGCTTTGACGGCAGCGATCCATATGCCGTAAACACAACAAGGTGTCGAGGACGTCTAGTACAAGTTGAAATGTAGTTCGAACCACTCAAAATGCCTGAGAACAGTTGAGCTGTGGCCGTGTTCGCGTCCTGCTTCGGGTTTTTTTTTTTTAGCTTGACGTAGTTTTGCAGTTTTGCGGTGCATGCCTCGTCATTGACTCTATTCGCATGAATTAAAATAGCCGCGGCATGCCTCCAGCAGTCGGTAACTCCTACTTTCTAAGAGCACTTGCCCGAGTTCAAACAGTGTGTGCGACAACGCAGCTGTGCGCGAAGAGACAATTCGAAGATTATAGCATCCTCATCTTTGTCCGAATAGCTCTGACTTTCAAGAGGGAGTGAAACCATACAGAAAAACAGCATTTATCTTGAAGCAGCGACGCTGTCTTGCACTTGCGAGACGCACTTCGCTGTCAACAAATGTTCTTATGCCTGGATTACCTCCTCTATCCCTGAGACCTGGCACACAAACAACCTTTCGTTGCACAGGTTCGCCTCTCTTAAAAAAAAGTAATCATAATTTTTCACCAGACAAAAAGCCGCAATAACATTGCAAAGCGGCCGCAGTGGAATTTTAACCTGTTTGTCGCCATTGCAACCGGACCTGTACTGCTATGGAGGGCTGTTTTGCGCCAGGGCGCGGCGACGCTAGTTTTAAAAAGCCGAATGGATTCCATAAACCAGTACCGCCAAGATGGTGCAAGCTGGGAGCCCCCTTGAGCCAAAAGTGGCGGAGCGTCGCCGCTATTCTAGTCTGCCGAGGCGGCGCGCCGCCGGCATCTACAGTACACCAATGAGAGCGTGCTTGCAAGCAGCGGCGCGTCGCCGGCAGTCAAAGCGGACCAATAGGAGCGTGCGCGTCTGGATGTGGGACGCGCCATGAGCCAAAAATGGCGACGCGTCGCAGGAATCCAAGAGGAGCCGATGCTACGAATCAGTTGGAGCCAATAAACTGGCGCAAAATGTGCGTCGTCATGGTGCTCGTCTTCTTTGTTCGTGTCTTAGCCCCCGCTCAATCAGTGACGCAGAGCGAACACTCTGTGAGCCTGTGCTTTACCATAGCCTCCTCTGTACTGACAAAGCCTGGCAGATCGCCACGAGAAGCGGCCGCCGAAAGGGAAAAGGTGGAGCGGCAGACAACGGATGAGAGGAGAGCCACGTGACTGGCGCCCCGCTGTGGCGGCGAGACGCCGAAACACACCTCTCCCGAGCGAACAAGTGTGTTTCGGGTCCTCGCCGCTGCAAAAGCTGTGCGCTGACGTTCAGGTCCCACGAAAAATGGCTCTTTTATGCTTTGTGCTACCAGATCCTCGCACTCCAAATCTGCGACCGTGCACTCCATGGCTCCGTCGTCGAAGTGCCAGGCTTTGTGGGTATAGAGGAGGCTAATGTCTAAACTTTTGCGCGTGATTTCTTTAGCCAGCGACAACAGACGGACAAAGACAAAGAACCTCGTTACAATGCGCTTTTCCAGCCAGTTCACTGACTCTGTCGGAGAGTAGCGTTGGCTGCGCCCGAACACAGTGCGAAAAAAAAATAGATTTCTGTACGCTTTGTCAACGGAGCAAGAACTTTATGTTTATAGTTGACTTCAGCTCAAGTCCAGAGGCAACCAACGCTACGAGCTAGAGGCACCAATCAAGCAGCCTTAACGGCGGAATTCACGGGGTCTTTTCTGTTTACGATTGGTTCACTAGTGATAAAACACTTGCAGGAACGTGACGAACACCATGATGGTGCGCTTTTAAAGCTGTCTGATTAGTCCCATCAGCTCGTAGCGTCGTCTGCGTCTAGTCTGTGACGTCACGCCACTGGGGTGGCGCTGCTGTCGGCACTGCGCATGCGGACAAGCTTCATCTCGCGCGAGTCTGGTTTCTGCGCAGGCGCAATGCCCATGCAAAGCGGCCGTGTTTGTAAACAGCGTGATGGTCCTTGGTTCCTTTGTTAGTCGCTCTAGTGAGGAAATGTTGAAAGCGAAGCAAAAATGACTGGCGTCTCCGTACCAACGAGAAACGAAACTGAAAAAAAAAATATCGCAATTTTAATTTGTATAAACAGAAACTCGCCTGTTTTCCCGTCAAAAAAGTATTACAATCCAGGATTTTGAGAGATAAGCCCAGTAGGGCTCGTTACTTAGACTCACAGTGTTCTCATTTAATGACATTTTATTTTAAAAGTTACGAGAGAATAAAAAAGTCGATTTCTGCCTTTCTGCGACTATAACTCAGTAAGGCAGCGAGTTTTTTTTGTTGTTGTTGTTTTTTGTGTGCGGATTTTCCAAACAGGCATTGTTAGACATATCGTCATCAAAGATTTGACAACGGATGAAATGGTTCGTCGTCTGGTTCCTCGTGGATACAAATTGGCAGTTCTTCAAAGTCCATTTATGTTCGAGAATCTCGTTTTTTTGTTTTAATCCCTTCCTTTCCCGATGTCCTTGCCTCGACAACGTGTCCTTTCTCTTTTTTTTTTCGTTTTTGCCGAAGATCGAGAGACTCTCATAAAGAAAGTGAAGGTTAATCCGGATTAAGCAGCCTCGTTGGCTGAGTCTCCGCTCCGATGAAAGCATACAAAATGAGAAAATTCGGAGCCTGGGTCATCTCTCGGTGATGGGGCGCAGCGAGCAGAGCTGGCTGTGCTCTGAAAATCGGATTAACGTCCAAAGCCGGTGTTGTTCCTGGGTATGGCATGGAATTACCCCCTCTTAGCCACTTTAATTTTGACGCAGTTTTTTTACCGTCAAAGCGTCTAATCTTTGTCTTATTTTTATTTTTTTATGGGAGATAAAGTTAGATAAAAAAACGTTACGTAATATATATTCTTGCAACACAAGTCAACCTCGTTTAAAAAAACGGCAGACCGTGCTCTCATAATAATATAGACTATTTAAAAAATATTGTCATCGTACAGTAATCTGTTTATTTATGTTGCAATACTGCAGGTTAGGCTTCTGGCCGATTCATTGATAAAGTGAGAAATCTAATAAAGATAATAATTGGTCGCAGAGAATAATTATCTTTATTAGATGTGTTAGCAGAGAGTTGCTGGGCTACAAATAATATTTCACTCAACAATGACGCCAGGCTAAATTTGGAGCAAATACTATCGACCCCAGACATCGTTTTTTCGAAAGATGGTGTGGCTCCAAATAACCTTGGATTGACTGGAATACACAGCCATTTCAACGCAATAAAAAGCCAGGAAAAAACACACACACACACAGATGATGCACAAATTACCCATATAATAATAATTACCATTTTAGCTGCCTTATACAACAATATGTGCAAAACTGTGAGTCGTCAAACGTATACAAATGCGAGACACATCTTTTTTATAATCGCGAAATCAAAAACGAGTCGAGCGACTAAAAAAAAAAGGGCTAGACCAAAATGAATTAAAAAAAAACTGCTTCTATGTTTATTTATATTTTTTTATACTTCATGCCTGGTCGGTTCTTTTTAACGTTCTATAACTACCAAGTAGCCCAACCTAAACGGATCACGAAAGCATATAGGGTTGTAATGTTCATGACTTTACTTAGGCGTTCTGCTCCTAGTCTGGCCCAAGTAAACTCGCACGGACTGCCACTGATTCCGACCCTTCGTGGTCGCGGTGTAATTGCGAAAAGGGGACTATTTCTTTCAGTCTTGCCTTCGCAGAGCTTGATGACGTAATTGTTGGATCCAAACCACCCGCTTGACGACTGTCGAGCACGGCTCATAGATTGAAGATGACGAACTGCGTAATGCACTCGGCTTGAGCTCGTAACAATCAATGCCTCGGCGGACACTCGGGCAGTGAATCGTGTCCAACCATTGCGGTCATGAGAATAGCAGAACTCTAACAATGCTTAGCGCTCAGCACGCGTTTTATACTTTGCCGACCCCAGCGCGTGGCTATGACTAAAAGGGCGGTGCAACGATACTCAATTGGAATGTATTTCACTTTACACAAGCTTACTGGCACTAGTGGGAATAAAGGATACTCGCACGCAACGCCACTGGCCAAGAAACTCCTTTGTTCCGGTGTAATTTCAAGCATAAAAGCGAGCGTTTTTTTTTCAATCTCTTTTTTTTTTGCGGAACTTGATGACGTAACTGGGGGATCGCAGTATCCTCCAGTGACGATATTTGAACTCGGCTCATGGATAGGACCCACGGTGGAAGAAACACATTCAGGTGATGACTCTGGCCGCTCTTCCCGCGGGGAGCGAGCGACCACATCGTGTTCGGAGCTAGCCTCGAACCACGAGTAGTTCCGCGCCGCCGCGGAGGGCGCTGAGGTATGAGATCCCTCCTCGGCGGCCACGGTGTCGGCGGCGTAGCGTGCTCGCTTTTTTCGCGGTGTGGTGGTGGTGTGCGGCCAGTAGCTGGCCTCGTGTCTGCCTTTGGTGCTATGTCGATCACAGGTGCCACCATCGTGCACGAAGGTGAGCCTTAACCTGAAGAAGAAGAGGAAGGAGGAAGAGAACGCAGATTTACGGACTCTGGAGACTTGGTGGCGGCGTGGTGGCGGTGAGGTAGAGCAAGAAGCGGTGAGCGAGGGAATGCGGTACCACCGCTGGGAGAAACAACCGGAGCGGTCGGTTTGGGACGGATCCCGATACTTGGGCGCCATCTATCCCCGTCCGAGTGAAGCGCTCTCGGTGCGCCGAACATAATATGGCCGCTGCGTCGGACAGAGGGTCATCACCTAAACGTATCTCTTCCACCAAGGGTACAACAAGAAGCGGTGAGCGAGGGAATGCGGGACCACCGCTGGGACAAAAAACAGGAGCGGTCGGTTTTGAAGGGACCCGATACTTGGGCGCCATCTATCCCCGTGCGAATGAACCGCTCGGTGCCCCGAACATAATGTAGTCGCCGCGTCGGACAGAGAGGCATCACCTAAATGTTTCTTCCGCCACGATAGGACCCAAGCATTGCGTGGGCACTCGATTTGGGCCCGTGATAATTGATAGCTCGAGAAGTATTCGGGAAGTGGCCCGTGCTCAATCGCTTGACGACAATAGCCGAACTATAACAATGTCTAGAAGTCAGCGCGTGTGCTGCGCCTTGCCAACCCCAGCGCGTGGCTATAATCAACATTGCCGGCATATAGACTTTTCCAATGTTTACGAAATCACAGTCCAGCGTGCGGTCTTCACAGCCCAGCACGCGCGTGTTCGTCGCTTCCGAAAGTGAGCAAAGCACGGGCTTTACGCACGAACACTCAAAATGGCACAGGCCACACGCTCTTTTTTTGGAAAGGTCTATAATCGGCTCCAAATCACGTGGCCGCTTGTTCTGGCTGCGAGTTGAGGGGGTGGACGCTGCTTGATTTTCTTGAATTTTTTCCGCGACATCGATTGCGTGTCGTGAAAAACGAACGGGTGCTTCACAGGTCATTAACGGCAGGGATCCGTTCTAAGCGGTATTTGCGCGAAATACAAAAATTTATGAATTGCCCATTTAAGGTTAAGGGCATAGGATATGCACGAGACCATGTGGATACTTGTTTTGGCTCCGAGTTGAGGGGATGAACGATACTCATATTTTTCGAATTTATTTTCCGACTGCCATTGCTTAAAAAGAAACACTAAAACAAGTTTATTCCATTATTAACGTTAGGGAGGAATTCTGAGTAGTGTTTATCCAAAGTAGAAAAATCGTGTTATGGCCTCTTTCCTACCTCCATGAATGGAACATCGATTTGACAAAACAAACCCCCAAAAAACAGCATGAAAAATATCAAACACGTTATATTCTACCTCTTTTTTTTTTCACCGAGGAGGTAGGGAAGAACAAACATTATCTTCATGCCGACGGCACTAGAGTTAGGACGGCGACAGTCCCTCCGAGTTGCTAGAATGTCAACAGCGTCCTCAGCAAAAACCCGCATCCAAGAGGAAAAGACGGGGGCAGTGTAAGCAGCTGGCGCGGAAACTCCGCGGTACGCCGCAATTGCCAAACAAGTGCTCTCGGTCCCGACTGTCACGAGAGAAAGAAAAAAATATATAAAAAACCGCCAGCTACGCCGACGTTTTTACGGGCGTTAGCAGCAACCCTCTTCCCAAAGCAGAGAAATAGAAGAAAGAAGAAAAAAACTGTAGAAGCGAGGAAGACACTTTCTGGTGGCAGTGGAATCCATTTCGGGGCCGAGTGAAAAATCTGTTTAATTTGCGGCAGTCAAAGAGTGGCTGCCGAAGCTCTCTTCTCTCTTTCCTCTCTCTCTCTCACTTTCTTTTTGTGTCTTTTTTGTAGCAGTTTATTTTTTGGCATTTTTTCTTCAAGTCATTTGCCGGGAAGGCACTTGGACGGCTAAACAATGGTGGATGGAACGCGTCTGCGACCGGTGGGATTAGCGTCCTTTGCGGGGACTTCAGAACGCCGAGCTCCCATTGGAAGGATTAGGGGTAGACCTAAAGCTAGCAGCCTTCGTCTCCACTGCAACTCGTGGAACGCGTTCGAATGCGAGAACCAAGCGCCGGACGCCGGAGTTCCGCGTTCTCAAGCGTTCGACAAGTGCAGTGGAGGCAAAGGCTGCTAGCCTTAGGTCTACCCACTATTTCTACCAATCAGAGCTCGATGATCTAACGTCCCCGCGCGCTCTCGTTTCCTCCTCCTGCTCAATTTCTTGGCGCGTTGGCGACAAGCGCTACGAAAAGCGTCGCTGTAGTCGTCCTTCTACACGATCGGCCAAAAGGCTCGTACGACGTCTCGAGTTTTATTAATGGAAATAAGAGGAACGTCAGACGGTCACTTTGACGGCGTTGATTTAAAGACGCGATAACCGTGCTTTTTACACGCATCAGCGAAATTTCCCCTGGCAACCGATAATCCCGATCGTGACGTCACAGATAGTAACTACAAGAGGGAGCCAGCGAAACATCTCGTGGACCTTTTTTGTTTACTCTCGTCCTCAGCCACCTGGCAGACATATCCGGAATGGGCGACGAAAAAATAATAAAAGATTTCAACCTACAAATAGTAAAAAAATAGAGGCGAGGAAAAACGAGAACGGGTGACGGTTACGTTCATATCTTAAATGTATTCCATCGGCGTTGGGACGAGAAAACAGCTGTATTCGGCCCATACCGAGGAAAGTGGACGACAATATCAAGATGGCAGGCGCCCTAGGCTGAAAATAGAGTCATAAGTACCGCAGCCCATGCGTCCATTGTGGTCTCGTAGAACCACTCTACGAGGTAGAGGGTCTTAGAGCGATAAACTGGAGTTCCGGTCCGCAAACGGAAGTGACCCCCCCCCCCCTCCTTTCTCTCCGAAGGCCGCTACCATTGTAAGGAAATGTGACTGCTCGTCACGTGACCCAACCAAATAGGTGACGTCACAGGAACGATGGCAGCGCCCAGGCAGTGGCTGGCCCCATCAGGGCCGGAGCATTGGCTGGGGCTTGTAAGATGCGTTGTTCGTTGTCGCTCGTCTGAGCGAGTTGATTTCAGATGCGGGAGCCGTCGTATGAAGACGGTACGAAAGCGATTTCAGAGTTCAACGAAGTTCAAATTTAAAACCACATTAATTTGATAAAAACTTCATAGCACACTGTCATTAACGAGCACAAAACGGGCCCAGCTACTGAAAATAAATGTTACACTCGTAAGAAGTAATTATTGCTGTAACTTGTTAATTACAAGGACGAGCACACCTCTGAGCACCTAGTTTAATAGTGTGTGTTGATTCATTGTTATATAGCAAAACATTCCATATACATCTGACAAAATAAACCCTTTGACAAAACCCATCAAGCAACATTGACTGTCAATATATTTTTTTTTTTTGCGTAAAACACACGAATGGGCCCCAGTTCACGTCGAGCGCTAGTACAGCACTTGAGTCCAATAGGCGCTGAGCCGAGTTCACAGTTAAAAAGCCTCTGACACGCCAAAAAAAATTTTTTTTTCATGCTAGGCGTTGAAATGGCATATCAGGACATTACAAAAAAATTGTTTCACTATACAGTTGCGTAGTTTTTTTTTATAAAAAAATAGAAATACGAGGCCCAATTCAAAGTTCCCGCCGTGCACTGTGACGTAACAGTGTACCGCAAGGTGTCGGGGCGGTCAGAAGGTAGGCATCGCCGGAAGTCACGTGAGTTGTATCCCTCCTCGTGCTTACCGCGAGCGCGTGTAATATTTTTTTTAATATTTTTGTTATTCCTCGCACCTCCACGAGCGATCCAAGCAGACAAGGTTTCTTTTATTTGCCTTTCATCGCTTAATGTTGCTGTAAAGGTAGAAGAAGCGGAGTCAGTGAATTGACGTGATCAACTACAATGCCTAGAAGGAGCTGTGTGAGGGACTGTCCCGGTATTTCAGCAACTGGAGAAGAGATCACACTGCATGCACTTCCGAGAGGCATACATCGGCCGCATGTGCACCTAGTAAACGAGTTCTACTCATGTTCTAGACAAAATACGTACTTTGTGCTCGACGTTTACTTGTACTTGGTACACAAACCAGTTCGTATTCTTTAGACGGCAGGCATCTTTAGCCTGGAGAGTATCCGATGATTCAACGACCTCGGTGTCTGAACCTTCAGCAATGCGATCGGGCGTGTCGTATGCTAGCAATCCTAATTTCTGCGAGCGTTCTAAATTTTTTTTTCAAAACTTGATAGCTTGTTTTGCGCCCAGTATAGCTCTGTATCATCGGACTGACGGCATGCACTCGTACACTGGCTTGTATACTCGCAACGCTTTCATCATTGACCACTATCACGTCGATCCACTGACTCTTCGTCCTCAAATTTTACAGCAGGCAAACTAACCAACGGTGCAGCGGTAAAGAGCTAGTGGAACTGAAACTTCGTTTTCTACGATCGCTCGTACAAAGAGCAGAATAAAAAAAAATCTTAGGCACGGTCGCGGAGAGCACGAGGAGTGAAACTCACGTGACTTCCGGTGAACCCACTTTTAGTGACGTAGGTCGATGCCTCCCTTCTGACCGCCCCGACACCTTGCGGTACACTGTTACGTCACAGTGCACGGCGGGAACTTTGAATTGGGTCTCGTATTTCTATTTTTTATAAAAAAACTACGCAACTCTATAGTGAAACAATTTTTTTTGTAATGTCCTGATATGCCATTTCAACGCCTAGCATGAAAAAAAATATTTTTTTGGCGTGTCAGAGGCCCTTTAATGCTGACATAACATTATTGTCGAACAAAAGCCCAACGTATGAGGCCCTCGGGGTAGTTAGCGCCGTAGCTACTGTACTCCGCCTCACGACAATTTGCAAAGGGTGAAGTCTACAGTCTCAGCGAGGCAATATGCACGTTCGAAATAGGCACGTGACAACACATCATCAGAATGCTCTTCTTCAGTAGAGATTTTTTACCTATCTTTACTCCATCTCTCTGATTGGCTTGTAGCGGTTGTCGTTTGCCAAGTTGCGGTGAAACGAAGTATAGGCGGCCCACACTTTTCAAAAAAGTCTATTGAAGAGAGTGAAAGGAATGTTAGTCAACATTGTGCAACAAGACTGCTTCTTCGGGCAAGGGACAAACACAACTACAATTAGTAAACAAAACAAAAGGTTAGGGCGCAAACGAGCTGGTGGTGGTGAAACATTTGACTAAAAACCCCGAGACTGGGAAGAGAAGGGACGGACAAACACAAGTAATCTTGTCCAGGTAATTAGAACCAGTAAATAATCGACCGACTGATACAGTGCACTCTTGATTAAAAAACTTACGGCTGCAATAAATCCTACGAAAGAAAACAAAAATGTACAGTTAATGTTCTATATCTAAGTTCCATAAAATTTAACGAATTCTTGATATGTGTGGTGCAATCTCTGGACTTCTAAGGAGTGAAGCTGCATTTTTAGAAATTATTCTAGGTGTTGGAACGATGACTTAGACAACCATCTAAGAGGAGTCTGATCATGCAGATGGAGGCTAGTGTGGACTATTGATACGGATCGGCTAGGTCAAAAGCCTACTCACACTAATTTCTTTGGGACGTCGGAGGCAGTAATTTGTGCACTGATCAATAAAAAATGTGAAGACTTGTTAACTGTATTCCGAGTTGCGATGGGATAAACGAACCGTTTTATGAAGGTTAGTAATAAAATTTTGCTGAATGTTTGGTTCGAATGCTTAGTATGAGTTTGCGTGCACGTCACTTGAACAACCGCCAGCTTGTCTCTTAAAAGAAGAAACAAAACTACTGCGATCGAATGCAAGATACTGCAATGAAAGGACGTCATATCAAAATCTTGAGAACGGACAGTTTGGAAAATCGTCGATTAGTACAAAAGGCTAAGGATCGCATGGAACTTCCTCGCTAAAAGTTGCTGCGGTTATTCGGTGACCAAGGGCTGAGACAATTTTCTCTAGGCCCTACACGCAACGTATACCTTTCGCTTCGATTATCAAACATTCTAACGTTCAAACAAAACTAGAAAATTTCGAAAATTTTATGCCAAAAGTTGTATTGTAAAATTGTAGATAAGCACAAAATGTAATGATCGCAGGAGCTTCCTCGCTAAAAGTTGCTGTGATTATGCGGGTACCTAGGGCTTAAACAACTCCCCCTAGGCCCTACGTACGACCGATATATTTCGCAATGATTCTGAAACATTCCAAAGTTCAAACAAAGCTAGGAGAATGCGAAAATTGCATGCTAAAAGCACTTAACGTTCTATCGATTCTCGGACACATCCGGGAATCTGAGCACCGCTACGGCGATACAAGCTGTCTTACAGGTGCTGATGCCGAGAGCGATCTTGCGCAAAAAGGATATAATGTATCATTCCGTCAGGTCTTCACGTTATACCTGCGTCAGAGAGCACGAAGAGGCCAGAAATGGTCGGCAAGCAGCAGCACATCATGACTACCGCGCGCCGAATAAACTCGCATCCACATTAGCTCTGGGCGCTGCCATCTTACCGGTGACGTCACGGCTCTTGCGAGGTCGCGTGACGAGTAGTCACTTTTGCGTACAACATGGCGGTAGCCAAAGGGGGGGGAGGTGCAACTTTCGAACTTCCGGTTTATCACTTTAAGCCTCTCTACCTCGTTGGAACCACTAAACAAGCTGCGCAAGACTCCACAGTATCTGCGCACCATTCAACGATTAACCTGTGGGCGCCACCAGTTTCGAGTTTAGTGCACAGTGGGGAGGGGGGGCGTGGCCCCTTTTGAACTGTCCACCGTTGCTTGATCGCGTACTCTGAGCACGTATTGGACACGAATGATGCGTCAGCGTTCGGAGAGGACTCGGGTTCAATGAAACGCTTTGTGCCCAAGGATGGATAGATGCGAACGGCTGTACCCTTTATAAAAGGCGGTAGTTTGCGCCACCTAGAATAGAGATTAGAAACAAAAAGTATGTTTACTACCTTCGCCCATCTAAGCCAATTTGCTTCCTCTCTGCAATTTTGTAACTATCACCAGGCGGTGTGGTTTATCAAGATGATAACCTTCGGGGATTAAGCAAAAAGCCTCAGAACATCACCGCCCGCCTTTATCCCCCCGGCCAGGGAGTCGTCAATTTTCCTCTGGTCAAACCTAAAGTCACTAAATGAGCTACGCTTGGAGTACTGGCACTCTGTTCCCCGATACTGTTGTGGGCGCCGCCATCTTGGTGCTTGTGCAGAGCAGCCGCAAGTTCCGATCGTCATGATTCAAAAGTGGCAACTTGCTCAGCTGAAGGTGCGGTGTTACTAAGCTCAAGTAATATTGTTTTACTGTGTCGCGAGCTGTATAAATATTTGTGGAGGACAAAAGTTTTTATGTGATTTCAGATGAAGCTTTAGATAACGCAACCATGATTTAAGCCCCAAGATGGGAACGTGTCGCTTTTCTGGAGCGTTGCTTAATTCGTGGTTTTAGTCAAACCTAGTCGGCGTTACACTAGCACCGGGTCCACTGAGAGACAGCGTTGAGATAAGGATGGATGGATGGATGAGACGGATGGATGGATGGATGGATGCCGGAGCCTTGTAAAGAGTTAGGTCAATGGGAGGCGCGGGCAGAACCAGGGCGTGCACCCGACGCAGAAAGAGGGCTTGATATGCTCTTTCGGCCTACCAGAACCCGAAAAGAATCCCCTAGTGGTGGTAGCGAGAAACAGTTTTAATCATACACATTTATGGTTTTAATAAGAGCGTAAGAGTTAAATGTAGTAACCCTACATGGTTGAAAATAGGGTGCACGTGATGTTTCGGTCATGATTATGCAGAAAGATGTAAGAAACGATGTGCCGCTCAACTCTGTTTTGCTCGGACAGAGTGTGACCGCTCGGACAGCAGATTCCCGGCCCTCGGCGCCTGGCGTACGGATTATGTCAATGGTTCCGCTAGTCGCGATCTTCCACCATGATTTGGGATGGCCGTGATTGAAGCATCACGTGCACCATATTTTCAATCACCGAGAGTTACTCCGATGCACTTATTAACTTTGTTTCTCACGACCACCGCCAGGGTATTATTTTCGGCTTCTGGTTGACCACATTCGAATTTGTGAAGACGCCCTGGAACACACCCAGCCCGCTTTCGGCCAATGGCGCCTCCCCATTTGTCTTCTATACTTTCCAACGAATGGCCAAACTTTTTAGATATACGGCTCTGGTGGATGCTAACGGCTGTACCTTTAATAACGGACGGTAGCTTGCGCCACATAGCCTAGAAATTAAAAACCAAAAGTATGACTCTTGCCTTCGCCCTTTTAAGCCAATTTGCTTCCCCTCTGCAATTTTGCAACTATCAACAGGCGGCATGGAATATCGCCAGGATGACCTTTGGGGGATCGGCCAACAATACTAAAGCATCACCCTTTGCCTCTTCCCCTTGGCGATGGAGTCGCCAATTTTTGTCTTGTCAAACATTGTTTGTGTTACCCCAGCACCAAATCCACTGGGAGAAAAGGTTGAGATTTTGGGCCGGAGCCACTTCGGAGGGAGTCCCATGTTTCCTCTATCCCGCCTGCCCCCAGCTCTGTAAGTTAGCAGAATGTAATTCAAATCTCCCTAGGTGATTTTCACCAGTCTTCCAATCTCCCCTTTGTTTTTAAAATGTACTTATTATACATTCTTCCATTCCCGTCTGGAAACCCCGGCGCTCCGGCTGAATTCGTCACCCCCTCCGGGAGGGGCGAGAGCAAGCCCTGTGCAGCTCAACACTACGTGTTCTATTGTATCGTCTTTCCCTTGGCATACGGCACAGCGTGCATCCATTTCCTCATACTTAGTCCTATATGTCCTAAACTTCAATACTCCTGTTCTGGCCCCAAATTACAACGAGCTCCCCTGTGAATTACCATACCAATGTTCCTTCCTGGTTTCTGCTTTCGTCCCCTAAACACAGTTAAAGCTGCCTTCTCCTGCATTCTTTCCTCACACGTTTTTGTATCCGCTTCTTTTACTTCTTTTACAGAGGTAGTCTGCTCTGCCAGAGAGCGTGACTGTTTGTATTTAAATTTCCGTCCTCGAGTTCTGTTTGTCCATTCAGTGTTCCGATATTTCATATATAGATGCTTATATACCTTTTCTCGCCCATCGTGTATCATTCATTGTTTATAGACTTTGTTCAAATTTCAACTTACTGAACGCCTCTCTAACCTCGAAAGATGCCCAGCCCATGTATCCCGTCACTCTTCGATTTGGTGCAATCCCACGCGCCCCCAGTGCCAGTCTGCCCACGCTCCTCTGCCAGGCCTCTGAGCTCGACTGAACTCAGATTTCGTGCATAATACTGCTTTACCAAAAGACAACCCCGGCATCATGACTCCTTTCCATATTCCCCTGATAACTTCATATCTATTGTAATTCCATAGTGCCCTTATCTGCACAATTACTGCATTCTTTGGCATATTTTCTTCCTGTTCTTCTAAGTATTGTTTTCCCTCATTCAGCCTTACTCCTAGGTATTTATACTTCTCTACGTGTTCTATTAAAACGTCTTGAAGTTTCAGTGGTCCCCCTTTTCATCGTTATATAAACCATTATTCCCGACTTGTCCCTACTGAATTTCAGGCCCAGAGAGCCTCCTTCCTCCCCACAGATCTTTATCAGCCTGTAACATATTCCAGCTATCTGCTAACAGTACAATGACGTCTGCATAGAACATTCCTGGTATAACTTGTTTTAATTGTCCCCCTCTTTCTATGTGACACATCAAAACCTAAATTGCACTCTTCTATATTTTTTTCTCATTCTGCTCAGGTATATCATAAAGAGCAGAGGCGATAGGGGACAACCCTGCATTAGTTCTCTTTTAATTTCCGCCGGTTCGGTTATCTTTGCTTCCCATGTTATAACAACCTTATTATTTGTGTATACCTGGTGTAAATGCCTAATAAGATGTAGCCGTAAATTATGTTCTCTCGGCTGTATCCAAAGTTTTTCCTGTCTCACATTGTCGTACGCACCATTAATGCCTAGAAATGCTATCCATAACGGTGTTTTACTCACCCGTGCCACCTCTATACATTGAGTGATGATGAATATGTTATCATCTAATCTTATATTTCTTCTTAACCCGTTCTTCAACTCACCTAAAATGTTTTCTGTTCATTCTTCCATTCTTCTTTTTACTACCTGCATCGCTAGCTTGTACATGACCGAAGTTACTGTTATTGGTGGGTGTGATGCTATGATATCCTTATTTTCATTGCCCTTATATAGTAATCTCATTCTGCTTAGTTTCCAATCATTGGGTACCTCTCCCCCATTATTATTTGACCAGTTGCCTGTCTTTACTTTGCTTTTGGTTCCTAGTGCCTAGACTAGTCTCATTCCAATGCCATCTGGGCCTGTCGTCCTTCCCGCCGGTACTTTACTTTCTGTTCTGTTCCATTCCCCCATGGTCGACTCAGTTGTCTCGTTAGGTGTTCTTGTCTTGTGCCGCGTTGTGTCTAAGCTTTGTCCAATCAAGTTCTGAGAATTTTGCTTCGATTGTTCTTCTAACAAATTTACTTGTCTTCTTACCCTCTACACTTATCATCTCGTGTGTAGTCAATGAACAATGGAACCCCTCTATTTTTCTCCAATTTGCATTAATGTGCTCTCAGAATATTTTTACTGCATTCCTATCATTTTGATTTACCTCCACCATTCACTGCATTCCACCTCGACCAATCTTGGGCTGGATTAGAGCAGATGCCTCTTTTTCTTTCCTGGAATGTATCCCTTTTTGATGCTATTTCAACGGGTCTGTTCTCCCTTCTCTTCGTACATCTGTGTTCTCTTGAGACCTCTTGTCGCCCTGCTATGGCCACATTAACTTCTCTGACCCACCAGCTTTTCGGTGTGTGTTTCCTTCCCCTTCATCCTCAACTTTGGCGACCACCAAAGTTGCTCGGTGAACTTTTTGAAAAGGGCACATGGCAACCCTTCTGATTCGAGCGTGCGACTTGCAGAGCTATAAATCAGCAAGCTCAGGCGATATTGTTTTGCTCTGCCGCAGACCGCATTAAGATATCTAGAGGAAAGAACAATAAAGCGTTTCACGCGTGATCAGATAAGCAAAAATTATGATTTTTAACACAAAGATGGCTAAAGATGAATTGACATCGAAGCGCAGTTTATTCGGTGGCCCCAGTGACACCCCAAGTGGCCACAAGTGACGCAACAGGAGCGAACGCGTCATGTTGTCGAATGCTGCGATCCTGGTGGTTGATTCTAGGAGTTCCGGCCGAAGGTAGGAGCGAACGCTAGTGCCGCTACCGTCGCCGCGTCCCACTCCTGGCCTCCGAAGCCACCGCAGACTGTCAGGTTGCAGAGCGACCCGCAGCAGGACGGCCGTCTGCCACACCCATTTCCTTCGCTGCGTCACCGGAGCAGGATCGCCACAGACAACAGCACAGCACCCTCATGACGTCATCAAGCAGAAATCGAAGGAACGCGCTGTATAAACGTATACACACAACTTCCGGCTGTATGTCCCAACAAATTAATAAAGGTGTTTTCAGGTGGAAACACCTTCTCCTCTGTAAAAGGTATAATATTTCTTGAACACACCCAGGCAGCACACGACGTCGGGCCAGCATTGGTATTCAATCGGCAGTCAATGGGCCAATGTTGGGTATGCGGCCATCGTATTATCAATGTTGGTGGTGCACTGGTTTATGCTGGCCAACATTGGCCTGTCTTGGCAACGGCTTGCCAACGTTGGCAATCGATTGGCAACAGGCTGGCCAACATTGGCCTATCTCAGCCAATGACTTGCCAACGTTGATGTAATCGATTGACTTGAAGCTGGCCAACATTGGCCAATTTCAACCAATGACTTACCAACGTTGGCAATCGGTTGGCTTAGGCTGGCCAACATTGGCCTGTCTTAGCCAATTGGTTACAAACATTGGTAATCAATTGGCTTAGGCTGGCCGGCAGCATTGGTCTGCGTTGACGTGAGTTGCCAGCATTGGTAATCGATTGGCTTAGGCTGGCCAACGTTGGCCTGTCTTAGCCAATGGGTTACCAACATTGGTAATCGATTGACTTAGACTGGGCAACATTGGCCTGTCTCAGCCAGTGGCTTGCCAACGTTATAATTGCGCGGTTTATTTTTTAATGTGCTGATCGCGCACGCTGAGAACAGTCTGTAGCTATGGCTCCAGGGGGAACAATTTTTCTGTTTTCACACGCACAACAACTAGCAACTGAAAAGATACTATATACATTGCAGGTGTAGCATTTTTGAACGTCCACGAAGAAAAACGCCGTAGTCGGTGACAAGTTAAAAGTAAACGCTGGGAGGAGATCGCCTCCTCCCGATCTTTCGCTCGGCAAAAGTGGAAAGAGATGGGAGGAGCTTTACCACCTGTCACCGACTCAAACTAACGCACGTCATCCCGAAACTGATAGTTATGCTCCAGTAAATTTCATAAAATACAAAATGCACACTTCCTTCGATTTGTGTGTATGTTTATAAGGCAAAAAGCATAGTGCCTCTTCTCTTATGCCCATTTAGCGACGCAGCTGGAAACGTTTCCAAGCCGGGGGGGGGGGGGGGAGGGAGGCAGGGTTCAACCCGAAAGATCCACCCACCTCCTAGGTACCTATGACACGGGTGTATGTCAGCTGTATGTGATCTTTAAAATCTCAAAGCACCTTGCTTTGCTGAGTCTAAAACACGTCCTATAATTCAAACCGAACCGGACAAAATTAAAAATAAATAAAAAGTACTAATATTTTTAGCAAAAATAAAACCTTAAAACAAATATCCAGCGATTGATTAAGTAATTACATGTCTTCAGGAATAAAAAATCGCGTTGAATTAAGATCTCGATCACCCTATGTTTGACGTTGGAGGTGGCATATGTCGATGCATTTCGTACAAACAAAGGTTATCACACAACATATAACAGAAGAAGCTGGGGCATTATGTCTGCTTTCCCAAAAATGACTTCAAGTGCGTACAAATACGACAACCGCATTAATGACCACGGTAGTGACAACGCCGCAGAAATATAAACTGTAATAGAGCCAATGGGTTACCAACGTTGGCAATCGATTGGTTCAAGCTGGCCACCATTTGCCTGTATCAGCCAGTGGCCTACCAACGTTATTTGATTGGCTTAGGCTGACCAACGTTGGCCTGTCTTAGCAATGGGTTACCAACATTGAAAATCAGTTGGCGCAAGGTAGTGCCTCGTTTTTTGGAACCGAGCTTTAAAAACGAATGAAGTACTCTAGGCAGTGAAAATCACCGGTTGTAAGAAGGCGTCTTGATAAAAAGGCTGCTAGGAAAACGCTGTAATTCAATGAGTTATTCATGATTTAAAACTAATTGGCAAACTTTATTAAATACTTATTTGAGGGCAAAGGTGTCAATTGTAAAGTTTTATTTTGAATAGATTCTTGATGAAGCAGTTTACAACATGGTACACCCCAGGCAGCGGACTTGGCTTAGAATACCTATAGGGCCAAGTTTGGGCCTTGGCTGTAGTAGACTGGACCGGGACTGCCCAGGAATTCGGTGAACTGCCAGCATGGCGTCTAACTGTATTTTCCGAGCACCGGAATTGCACGGAACCATCAGGGAAGGGATTTTCTTGGCGCCTTTTGTCTCTTTTTGTCCATATGGCCGACCGGGTAGACAGGCGGGCGACCACCAACACTTAGGAATTTTGTGGGGCTTCACTGCTCACTGACCCCAGGATTTCACGGAACTACAACGGAGTGGTTTTGGGTGTGGTTTGTTGGCTTTGCAGGATTCAGTGCGCCAAGGCGACTGGCGTTGTGACGAGTTCTCTAGAAAAGCGCAAGTCTCGAAAATCAAAGGATCAGTTCATGAGTGTAGAGAGCGAGGCGAATGAACGCAAATAATAGTGTCAACAAATTGATCCCTCCACGACATTTACAGCATTCATGTCTCAAATCGCCACATCTAAAACTGGAAAAACCTGCGATATAGTTGTTCTTTGTTTATTTTTCAACATCACACATCGTCGCAAAGGTTCACGTACTTCGCCGGTTACTCTGCTTCAACCTAGAATGAACCGCAGCACATGCCTACGGGCTCTCTTGGCTTATCCGGCGCCAAAAAGGTTGCGATGCTGCGCACCGGGAGATGCGCCAAGCACTGGAACGGCTCCGCAGGCGTTTGCAAGGTCTCAACGAGAAAGCAGCCTCTTGCAACACCAGTGAGCTAACGGTGTTCGGAATTCCCACGCTCACATTTCAGCAGAGCGAGCGCGGTCGGCCGAGATAGAGGCGCAGTCGGCTCTCATTGTCGCGATTGCTACGCCGTTTCTCTGTCTCGCACCGACATTCGAAACAGCCCGCTCGAGGGCTGCATGCGGGCCAAATATACGAGTCTATAGCGCGATATAGTGTCGTTACAACGTCTCAAAGTGAGTGCTCACCTCGACAGGGGCGCAAGCAGCGGCGCTATGTCCGTCAACGCCCACGTCAAGAACGACGAAATATACATTAAAAACACGCTTAACACCCGAAACAAATGTTTATTTATTTATTCGTGAATTTCGCGCCACCTTAGGGACGCCATATTACCTCACTGTTCTGCAAATTCCTCAAATATGCAGACGCTATTGCTGATATTTTTATTTTTTTTTATTTATTCTGCGATGTGATAAGTCCTTAGCACTTTCGAGCCCAGAACCCCTTCAGTGTTGTCATCGTTTTGTTAGATTCGCGTTTTTTTAACTTCAGCTTTGGGGATCTTTGCATCTGTGTTGCATTTATGATTACATGGTTTAGAAGAGGTACTGCTTTTGTTGCATGCACAAACCCTCTCGAAACAAAAAATCTGTTATTAGCCTGCTGCGAAATATACGGCACAGCTTATTTCTAGTCATACTTTTTCTTTCTAATTTCAGTTTATTTGGAGACATCGTGCACAGAAAGAAGACGCGGTTATTTTTGCATTTTACGGCGTAAAACATAGCATCTTCATACCTCCCGTTCTTGGTTGACATTTGGGAAGGGCAGTTCCGTTGGGACTCCGAAAACTATCTCGGCGAGAACTTTTCTTGGCAATGCAGTGGAAAGGATGAGAGCCCGCGCACGGCTTTATTCAGCTCTCCAAAATGGAAGAGGGGACGCGGGCCTGCTATCTTCCACTGCATTGCCAAGACACGTTTTCGCCGAGTCGACTTGTTCTGCTGTCCTGTCCAGTCAGTATTGACAGCAGAGTAGACGCTATGCGCATTTGAAGTCAAGCGTGTCTCCGGTTACGGTCACGTGACTATGAGTCTCCAAGCGGGTCACAAGGCAGAGCACGGCACCTGCCTGAGTGAAGGACACTGCTTGGTAGACCACTCACATAGCATCCACTGCACTATCAACTTTGGGACGAACTCTACAAAGTATCCACTGACAAATCCTGTTCGTGTTCATTACTGTTCCGAAAGACCCTCGAAGATAAGCCTTCGTGGGCGCACACCGCCTGATGACCTTGAAAGTAGGATGCACGCGAAATGCTGGAGGGAGGAATGTTCTCCTCACCTCTCCAGCAACCATCTGCTTCCCCTACCAGCATTCCTTTCCTGGCCCTGACTGAACACTTAGCTGCTGTCTGTGGGGCTCAATGTCATGAAAAGTTCTACGCGTATGTCATGGCAACAAGCAATTTCTTCGAAGAGGTCACGAAATTCTCGTGATGTGGTTTGGTTCGGCAAATGACAGGCTATGTACCGCATCGTGTTGAGTCTTCACGGAGCCCTACCATCTCGTTTGTGTGTGTACGTGGTTGTTCTCCAGTGGCCATATCGAAAAATATATCGGATATGCATCTTTCAAGTCCGCTAATTTTTGGTAAGTGCACGGCAACCTCACTAGTTGGCAACGATGTTGACCGCTATTCTGCAGGTACTCTCCCAGATTATCTATAGAATTAGGCAGTGTCTTTCTCCCTGCAGCCGGGACAATAATTTTTCCGATATTCTACGGAGGTCGCACCCATTAGCTGCCTGTAAATCATGCAACTCCGGTAGAATACTGACTTTCTTGTTCTCCGGCTGTTCCGTGGAAACGCACCTTCTCATAAAGAACTTTTCATCGACACGTTTCCGTCGATACACTACATATCACCGACACTCGCACGCAAATCGCACGTTGCGGGAAATTTTCTCGCGGGAGTGGATATTCTATCGGCAGCCCGGGTGAAGTACACGGCAGTTTAGTCCCCCTATTGGGTCTCGTATAAAACAAATTGTGAAAACGGCTATTTGGAGCTGTAGAGTAGCTCACTGAGTAAGGTGTTTGTCTCATACACAACGGGACCCTGATTCAATCCACACCAGTGTGGGCTTACTGTTGTTTCTCGGAAACTTTTTAAGCATTTGATGATAATTGCAACACGTTTTTTTGTTTTTTATGATGAACACTGAAAAAACGATATGTTGTAGAACAGGCTTTCCTGAATTAAATGGTATGGAACTGCGCCCTTCCCGGGGGTGAATGGAGAACATGGCCCGGGAAAACAAATTCAGCAGTTTCGGACAGCGCGTGTATCACTCGGATGGCGCATGTATCACAGTCTGCGGCTGCTCATTAGAAAAATATTAACCCAATTGTCCCACCTGGACACGCCGCTTCCCATCGGCCCACCGGCGGCTTTAAGCCTCGCTGTCCTCCATTCCCCCCCCCGAAAGAGTCTCATATTATTTAATTCAGCAAGGTTTCGTTGACAGCATTAATTTTTTTGTGTTGAGTGTAAAAAGAAAATGCCGTAGAGTATCGCCAAATGCATAGAGAAAAAGGTAATCCCACACTGACGATTAAACCGGGTCCCACCGCATAAGAGACGGACACCTTTCAGGGGGCTTACTCTGCAGCTTCAAATAGTTGTTTTCACAATTCGTATTATACGGGACCCAATGGGGGAACTGCTGGCATTTGTTTCCCCGGGCTGTTGTGCCGGCGGCAGAATATCCACTTCCCTTTTTCGCGGGTGTCTGCTGGCCCGCAGACCCGTCACGCAGCTTCACGGCGACGTTCTGCGGCGGCTCATTACAAGAATGTTATACGTGTCCCACCTACACTGCCATTTGCGGCGAAAAGTTGGGAGTAACTTGTTACCAAAAATAAAAGCTAATCATATTATTATTTAAAACAATCTGCTGATGAAACGGCGTGTCAATGAAACGTCATTCGATGAACCGATTGCCACCGCCAATGAGAGGCGTCTGTCAGGAGAATTTTGGAGAAAATATTTTTCCAGCTGCCGGGAGAACAGATCACTACGGCCTAGAATTACCCCGTTTCTGTTTGCTTTGCAATATTTTCAGCTGTATAAATGCTTAGCCCTACCTCATTTATCTCTTTACATTTCGCGAGTCGATTGCACGTCTGTACTTCTCTATGGAACACGCTGCGTGTAATAAGCTTCTATGAGATTTGAAGAAAAACTTTTGTGTCTGGTTTGCTGCCTGTTTACAAACTCATGTGGGTACTTTTCTTTGCGCGTTTCACTTCATGTAATAAATAGGTTAATTCAGTTCGGGACGTTTTAAATAGGTTCCCACCTTCCAGACGATACGCATTCAGGGTTAACGAATAATTCCGCGGGGTGCCAGATGCTAGCTCCGTAGCGATTCATGTTCAGCTTAAGCATGTTAAGCGGAGGGATGCCGCGGCTAGACTTCTGCTAGAGCAAGTGAGCCAGCACTGCCTTTCGTGAGCTTTATCGCGCCTGTTCATTTGCTTGTGCATGATATATTTGGTTACATATTTCAGAAAGAGCTAATGGTGGCCAGTCATCGCTATGACTTCACGACGACTTTGCTGAGAGTTGCGGAAGAACGTTTGGTCGATTGTGAGTCAAGCTCTTGCGGAACATTGCGATGCTGCAGAAACATGTGAACTTACGTAGAGCCTTGGCGCATTCACGGCGTGCTGCTTGAGATGTGTTTTACTAAGGCCAATGTGAGTTTGAAAGCGTTGATCTTAGACCTTTGGATCCTTTTGTAGATGCCATCAGTGTGAAGAATCAGCGGCAAAAAGCAGTGGTGAAGTCGCTGCCAGGGTCTTGACGACGAGGGAAGCGGCAGGAAGAGGCGTTCGGAAGCCGTAATGGCTCCCCAGCCCCCGGACCCGCCCCAGGACCCTCCCAGGACAAGGCATATAGGCTCCCCGCTGAACCTCCTCCCTAGCCCGTTTGAATAGAAGTTCCGAAAAAAGTATTGGTTGATCTTGAATTGGTCATTTGCACGCCAGATGAAATAGTGCAGAGACAAAGCATGAGGGGGACCATGCCATTTGTGCCTAGAATGCTTATTTGCAGTAGGCTACTAATACACAACAGGCCAGGGTTTTTAAAACCCAATGTTGGAATAACCAGGATTTAAACATTGCCATCGCTGCATTAACTATGCATTAAATATGTGGCATTGGGACATACTAGATGAATTAAGCTTGACTTGCCAATAACGGCCTATTCAATGAATAGAACTTATATACCAATGATGGCATAGCCATTGAATTAGTGTGAAAGCCAAAATTGGCATAGCTAATGACATAGTGGGGATGCCAATGATGGGCTGAAATATTGGTTTAACGATGGCCCAACAATGGTGCCAATGATGGCTGGAACATTGGTTGAACGATGGCCCAACATTGGTGCCAATGATGGCTGGAACATTGGTTGAACGATGGTCCAACGTTGGTGCCAATGATGGCTAGAACATTGGTTGAACGATGGCCCAACGTTGGTGCCAATGATGGCTGGAACATTGGTTGAACGATGGTCCAACGTTGGTGCCAATGGCTGGGCCAACATTGGAAGAAGTTGCGCTTGGCCAGAATGCCAATGTTGGACCAACCTCTGGAGCCAGTGTTTGCCATTGTTGGCCCAATGTAGGTCCAACATTGGTGTGCTGCCTGGGCACTTTTGAAGCCGCCAAAAGGTATAACAGCACCTCATTCACACGCTCAGTAAGGTGTATGAAAGCATTACGCATTCTGTAATAACAAAATAGCGCTTTGGAAAGGTGTATTCGGTATTAAACACCTTCCAAACACGAATATAAGTGTTTTGAAGTTTACTGTGTAAGGTTTTATTTCCAGAGGAATAGTAAATGAAAAGGGTCAAAACACAGTTTTTTTTTTTTATTATTTTCTAGCATGAGCACGTAGAGTGCTTGCAACTTGTTTTTGGTTTAGAAGCATCAAATGAAAATTTTGTAGGAGAAAAGTGGTCACCTTTCTTCCATTCGGTTTCACTTTGGCGCGTCCGCTTCCGCCGACATTTCTGCAGTTTCAGATTCCTAACCGGAGGTACTTTACACATCTTCTCTATTGGACGCTAAGCTCTCATCCTCTGAATTCAATTTTCAGAAGGTTTAACTCTGAATCGGAACAGCCGGTGCTTCAACCGCTACTACTGCCGGACCAGCCAACAGGCATAGCGACCATCGCGCGCCTATCACGTGGGGAGGAGCATCTAATTTCAAGACCATAAATAGCCCCGGCAAACCGAAAGACTGCGAATATAACGTTTATTGGTGATTTTCAGTACTTGTCCTTAAGCCTACTTTTACGACTTCTCTTGACCGCCAGGAGCTGTGAATATCTGATTCGCTCTAGAAAGCCCGAGAGCGAACACACCGTCATAGCTTTTTGTTCTAGCCGCTAGGTCACTGCCGATTCCGCTGGAGTCACCTATGGACGCTTTGCAGCAGCTCTGCATGAGCGCCGCCTGTAGCCGACCTTCAGTGTTTGTTTCCTCCTATTCCTTTTACTTCATTTCGCCACCAACCACATCACGACAGGTCATTGCCCTTTTAGGTTCTACTGTGTCCTCCCCATTATAGGCTTGGCATCTTGGTAAGACATGAGAAGGTCAGCCATGGCGGCTGTACTCTGCTGCGTGTGTAAAGCATCTATAGTTCGCCAAAGGCATAACGAATAGCAACACCTCCCACTGTGTGCATGGCTTCGTGTTTAGGCGGGAACCTCAAATGAGTAATCGCCGCCGTACATGTACGGCGACGACCAATCAAGGTTTACTACGAGAAAATGTAATGCGTACAACCAACGGCTTTTCATTATATTACCTACATTCTTTTTACACCCACCTACACCCACGAATACTAAATATGATAAATTCAGTAATTACAAAACTCGTTTTGTGAAACGCTTAATTGCGCTCTACATAGACATAACATTTCAGTACCAGATCGGACTCCAATATATGATGAAAAGGCCACAAAGCGGACGGGTCAAAATCAGTAAAATCAGGCACCTGAACGTAACATTTCAGTACCAGATCGGACTCCAATATATGATGAAAAGGCCACAAAGCGGACGGGTCAAAATCAGTAAAATCAGGCACCTGAACGTAACATTTCAGTACCAGATCGGACTCCAATATATGAAGAAAAGGCCACAAAGCGGACAGGTCAAAATCAGTAAAATCAGGCACCTGAACGT
>JAZHYW010007778.1:0-31483 GCA_037355805.1 Ixodes ricinus | reverse complement strand
TATAAATCTTTTTATAGCTCCTTTAAGCAAAATACAGATGGGGTCTAAACTTTGGCAATACCTTGAGAACGACACTCACGTGAGACTTACAGCGATTGCCAACGTTCGGCTGTCCCTCAGAGGTCACTAAAATTGTTTTCTTTTTCAGGTATTCCTTCCGTACACACATGTAGTTCTATGGAACGCCATATTAATACGTCGCATTTAGTAATTTCAGTACTTCTATTCTCGGGGACATCTTTCGGATGCAGTTCAGCAACAACGAAAAAATGTTTGGGTGCCTGAATGATGTAAAATTGGTCTTGCAACATTTTTTATACTTTCAATAAATACTGTTAAGAAGTAATCCCTGACGTTGATAGCTTGCAAAAACATCCATTAGTTCTCCACTCCCCGCAATAGCAGATGCAGAAAAAATAAAGGAAAGAGACAGCTGTCGACCCCCTCCTCAACTCGCAATTTGAACAAGCAGCCACGTTATCTGAGGCTAATTATATACCGTCAGTGTTCACCATAGTCATGCCTTAGGGCAGTCGTTCTCAACCGTTGATGTCTGGGCCCCTTGTGTCGGTGGAGATGATGGAGGACCTTTTCTGTGGTCAGGGGAAGGTAAAGATATAGGTTATACATGATAGTGATTTATTAAATGGATATAGCTAGGGGCTGTGCGAAGTAGACCTCTCTCATTTACATACACACAAGAAAACTCAACCGAAAATTGGAAATTTTCTTCTCAATTTGAAAAAAATAAAACTTGTATTGCCGGGCTTGACTGATGAGGCAGAGCTTTGCGGACCCCTAGAATGCCTTCGCGGACCCCAAAGCCTTCGCGGACCCCCATTTGAGTACCACTGAGCTAAGGTTTGGAAATCAAAAGCTTGGGCTGAGCTTCAGATATTGTTCGAGCTGGGCTATTATCATATTTAATTGACACGAGCCGTTACCCGAATGTTTGGCAATACTCATTGTCATGAACCCGAGCACTCAACTCGGGGTTATGAAAATCGCTTACGTCACGGTGTCACGTGACTCTCGGTGCGAAATCGTGCTGTCATGTTACGTCACGCTGTCAACAAGGTTAATACATCTAGTGACTTCCTCAAATTAAATCGAGTTGACGCAGCGAGTCACGTGACGTCACGGGGTCACGTGACATTACTTGATAACATGTATTGACACCATGACGTCACGTGACAACGTGACACATGGTTAATCACAGTGCCAATACAAAACCGCCACGAAAACCGACAATTTACCATACATCGCAATTCTGTATATGACGATTTGATTAATACATTGAAATACAGCCGCCAATTTCTTATTCCCATATGTTCATTGTCGGATACTAACAAAAAAGAAAAAAAATTACCTTGAACCGTTTTGAACCGGTTACCGCTATATTTTTTTTTCGGTTCGGTTCCGGTTCAGTTTTAAGTTGGCGGCGAAGATTTCGGTTCGGTTCAGTTCCGGTTCGGCTAAAAATAACGGTTTTGTTCCGGTTTTCGGTTCGGTTCGGTTCCGGTTCGACACCCTGCTGGTGGCTATAGAAAAGTAATCATTTACACCTTGCGTAAATTATTCAAGCACATTAATGGGCTTGTAGAGAAAGACAGACGAAAAGCGACTACGTCTGACCAATTCCAAAATCAAACTGATCCGGCTCTCTTTTGTTTCACGCGATTTTCTTTTTCCAGTGGCTATCGTCTTTGGAGACGGAGTCGTCCCAGTGAACTGTCCTGGAATGTTTGATGCGGGTCGCGGGTGATACTGCGGAGCTCGAGGCAGCTGCAAACAAATTTTGTCCTCCCCCTTCCAGTTTAGCTGGGAAAGGCTCTAATGTCCTGAGTTAGGAAATAAAAGGACTTTTCAGATCCCGTGATCCCCGATCTAACAGTTGCTCCCACCCTAACTAGATACTGTATTTTGGGTTTTTACCGGAGCTAGAAACTGATCTTCTGAGCCAGTACCGAAAAAATAGTTGATCACGTTTTTTATAGCGATTGCAATACAAATCTCGTCTCAGTTTTGCGTAAAAGCCTCGGAATATGGTATAGTCACGTGTCTAGTAGTCTAAAAGTGCAGCATGGGGGCGGACAATTGGGGGTCACTTCCAGCTTCCAGTTTATCGCTTGAAGCCACTTGCTCTATCTCGTTGGAATAGACCTATTGCAAAAATGCCGAAACATCAAGAAGCATGCAGGAAACGTAGTTAGGCAACGCGCTGCGCGTGCTGGCGTTGGCAATAACATTTTTTTTAAGCAAAAACTAAAACAAGTGGCAGCTCGCACGTGCGTCCGTAAACGCCTTTAGAGCGCAGCTCTTGGGCGGCCGTTTCCGGGTTGAGCGGCGTCGGTGTCGCTGTTGGCGTCGGCGTCGAAGTCGGCGTCGAAGTCGGAGTAGAAGTCGGCGTAACCGCGCGCGTTACATTATGGGAAGTCACAGTTTTCCAGCTAAATTCAGCGGGGAAACTGATTTGGTGTTTAGGTCACACGACGTCAATTTCCCCAATAAATTTAGCGGGGAAACTTACCCGTTAAGTTTAGCGGCGAAATGTCCGCTATATTTCCCTCCAGCGGAAAAAATTTCACCGCTAAATTTAGTGGGCTAAGTTTCTCGCTAAATTTAGCGGAAACTTTAGTCAAAACTTTCCGCTAAATGGGAGGGAGGAGGAGCAGGGGGTATGAAGGAGGAGGAGGAGACGACGCCGCGTAGCGGCAACGCCGAGAACCTCAAGAGAGGAAGGAGGTCGTTTCGACTCAGTCGTCTGCTACCGCTGCTTGGCTCTCGTAGGCAACATAGAAACAATAGACCCTTTCCGAAATTCAGTCTGGCCACTTTGATCACTATCATCATCTGTGGAACGGCATCTGTGCCATACCAATGGCGGCCTTCTAGTGACTGATAAAGGAAGACGTTGAAGATGCTCCTAAGCGGATGTTGCGAGGCCTGTACATTCGGGGGGTCAGTACGACGCGACGTAGGAATGGAACACAAGAGCTACGTAAGCGTTTATTTCTAATAACTCAGATTCAGTCAATCTGTGGGCGGCACACAATCGGCTTTAAAGCACTTTGGTGTATAGAATTTTCTCGAGGCATCTGAGTGGGTTGGAGCTTTGTTCTGAATGCAGGTTCTTGGTCACCATCGAACTGAAAGTGATCGAGAAAGAACTCACACTGAACAATTCCTCGCGTGCCGTTGACTTGCGAAAGTGACGGTGCCGATACAAGTTCATTTCCGCCATTGATATGGCAAAACCTAAACTGCTTTACGAACCACCAGATGGCACTGAATTTCGGAAAGGGTCTATTATCGTTTCCAGTAATGTTTTTTATGCTTCCGCAGTGTCATTCCTACGCACTGACAAGAAGAAGGTCTTTACCTTCGAAAAATTGCTTTGCTTTCATATATAACACCGATTTTACGCTGCAATGAAAAGAAATTTATGGCGGTCCGCGTGCTGAACTACGAAAACGACCTCCTTTCCTCCGCCATCTTGCCTGACCAGCGCGCCCCCTGTAGTTCACTGGACTCGCGAATACTCCGTTTCATTTTACGTGTGAGCGTAGCAGAAGCAACAAGAGCGAGCTCCGGAATTCCAGCGTCCCTGCCAAGCACGCGCGCTCGCGTGCAGAGCACGCACTGTTGAGGCGTTGAGGGCCACATGCTCGCGATTGTGGCATCGGCTGAGTCTGAATTTAAAAGTGCCATGAGAAGGTTTCTGCGATCGCCTGACTACGACCCCCGCAGGGGGCACCTGTGAAAGCAGGTGTTTGGAGAGTGGCGTCTCCACGGACCCCGAGCCATGCGGGTTCGCCCGCCCACGTCTGGCTGTGCGTGGCTTTCCCGTGTCCGGGGAAAAGGGCATCCTGGTGGTTGAGCCGAGCCCGGGGTAGGTTTGGACCCTTCGGGGCCCCCGGGTGAGGCAATACACCACTTCGGCCCCCGCTTCCCGTAGACGGGTGTCCTGGCTTGGCCCGACCAGGATGATTCAGTCAGTCGCCACTTCTTCTACTATCCCCTCCTTTCTTTCTCCTTTCTCTGCTCTTCTCTTCTTCATTCTCACCTTCTTTGGCGGCAAGGGCTAACCTTGGGTGGAGACAGATACCTTTCTCGAACCACACTTGGTTATAGTTACTTGGTAGCACTGATAGTGTAGCATACCCAGCCAAGCCATACTTGCTATGGGGTGCTACCTATCCCCTTGTTGGGCTCGGTGGTGGGTGGTGCGCCACAGTTTCTGAACATCCTCCGCCTTTCATGGCTTCCGCAAACCCTAAACCCGGTTCGGGACGAACCTCTAAGAGGCAGCGTTCAGAACCACAGACCATTGAAAAAGAAACCGTTGAAACGTTCCCAAAGTTTTTTGTTATTCACTCGCATGACGAGCAAAAACCTCTAGCAAAGATGTCACCTTTTATTGTCGCCAAAGTGCTGGAAAACCTTGTTGGATTTTCTTACAAGGCCAAGAAACTACACTCGGCAGACCTTCTTGTTGAAGTAAATACTAAAAAACAAAGTGAAGCCCTTCTCAGACTGACCAGCATTGTCGACGTGGAGGTGTCGGTGAGCCCTCACCGTACACTAAACACGGTCCGTGGTGTCCTCTCTGAAGAAGCCTTTCTTTACACCAGTGAAGACGAACTTCTGGAGGGACTAAAAGGTTCAGGTGTCGTTGATGTCAGACGTATAGTGTTCCGCAAGAATGGTGAAAATATTCCCTCGAAACATGTTATCCTCACTTTTGAAAGACAGGCACTCCCGGAGATGGTCAAAGCCGGTTACCTCAACTGTCGCATCCGTCCATACATCCCTAACCCCCAGCGGTGTTTTCGTTGCCAGCGCTTTGGCCACGGATCACGCAGCTGTCGGGGGAAGGAGACATGTGCCAAGTGTGGAAATCAGGGTCACGTGTCTGATGGTTGCGAGGCAGAGGCACACTGCGCAAATTGCGGAGGACCACATCCCGCCTACTACCGAAGCTGCCCCTCTGGAAGCAAGAGAAGGACATCCTCGCAGTTAAAGTCAAAGAAAACCTGTCCTACGCAGATGCAAAGAAGCGCTTTTCCTTCCTTTCTAAGGGAGGTTATGCCGAGGTAGTGCGCAGGGGCCCTGCACCACGCTCGGAGACAAAGGCCACCCAGGTCTCTCCTGAGATCTTGGTTGCCGACCTAAGGGCCCCATCCCCACAGCAGGGGCAGCATGTCGCTCCCCTGGGCAAGGACGGGCCGGCAATAGCCGTGCCCGCCCTCCCTTTCAAGACGGTAACGAAGGGTCAGCAGGCTCCCCTCCTCGTGAGAGGGCGCTCCAGCTGATTCCTCTGGTCAGGACAGGCCAGCACCGGCTGCACCTGTCAACACAGGCCGCACTCCTATGGAGGAGCAAAAGCGAGGACCTCAGCCTCAGTCTCTGGAGAGGCAGCCAGGAACCAAGGAGCTGCGTGGATCGCATGCAGCTTCTTTGTCAGGAAACGAGGTGGAACAAATGGACGGGGTAGAACCCTCCCCAGTACATCAAACGCCCTTCCACCCAGTTCTGGTCGTGGCCGCGGATCCGGCCTCGCGGCACGGACCCTCCCAGGCCGGCAGGCAAGTTTGCTTGTGGGGCTCAGGAGAACACTGGAACTGCCTTGTCTGCCTCCTCATCGACTCCTGGGTCTGACCATTGTCTTTTGTTGGATTCCCAGCCATGTTGGTATCCCAGGTAATGAAGCGGCCGACCGTGCTGCCCGCACATGCGTCAGCAGAGAGGTAGATATTAAAGGGATTCCTTACATGGATTATCGCCCTTCTGTAAGGTCTCGCATACGAGCACAATGGCAAGCCGAGTGGAATGAGGAGATCTACAACAAGCTTCATCTCATTAAGCCTAACCTGGGTGAATGGGTGAGCGCCCGGCACCAAGAACGGTTTTATGAAGTAATACTGTGTCGTTTGCGCATTGGCTACACGCATCTCACCCACGGCTACCTGCTCCGTGGGGAGGATGCCCCTTTGTGTGAACAGTGTGATAAACCTCTAAGTGTTCTCCATTTTCTAATTGAGTGCCCTTTCCATGAACGGGAACGCCAATCTCATTTTGCACAGTTATACAGAAACCACATTCCCTTACACCCAATGTTGTTGCTGGGTGATGAACCATTCGTGACTTGCAAGCAGGTTTTTAAGTTTTTAGATGCTATTGGTTTTCTTCATCGACTGTGAACTTCAAAGCTTTTCATTTAGGCCCATTATTGTTTGTGGCATAATCCGGTTTCGTGTCTCATTCCTTAATCATTAACCCTGACCACTAGAGTCCTTTCTTCTTGCTTATTCTAAATGTAATAGTTTCCTTCTTTGGCGCTCTTTGGCCTCAGCAGCCCTTGCGCCATAAAAACCCTAATCCAAACCAAACCAAGTCCGACTACGACAATAACTCACTCTGCTGGCTCTAAGCAAACTAGAAATCCCTAAATAATGAAGATACGCGGCCCATTTCCCAATAAAAAAACAATTAAAGATTGCAACACATTGATTTCATCTCCGGCGATAAGAGGAGCATGTTAAGAAATCAGGACCACTGTCAGTGCTCAGCTCGCTGTCTTTCCGCAGCACTCTGGTTGCGCGTGCCTGCGCATTCAAAGCTTGCGTTGAAGGCGGAGTTTGTAGTCTCTGTTTAAGTATCCTCGCGCATCGGACCGGTGGAACCGCGGAGTGATATCTCGAATGCGCGCGGCTCGTTGACCATACAGCCCGGACTACGATTCAACCCAACGAGCGCGCGCTCGAGCGCTCGAGAGCTGACAACCAAACGCAATACTCATTAAAAAAAAAAAAAGTGTGATGTTGTGTGAGACGATTATTGCAGTATTATGTTTTCTTCTCTCTACAAAAGGTAAGAAAAGAAGAAAAAATACATGTACATTTTTATTACCTAATTATTTGCTTCTATCATGTACATAAAGCACTAAACACTTCGTAATAACTAGCGTTTCCGCAACTCCTTACACGTAACATGTCACGTTTTCATTGGACCCATTGCCGTCCTGGCTGCTGGTAGAACTATCCTTCCACCACCGGAGATTACCTTGGTGTGTTGCGACCTTCGAGCGATTTATTAATAGGAAAATCGGCCGCGCATTGTTATAATTTATGGAATTTTAGGATGCTTAGAGGCCCCAGAGTGAGTTATCGCCATCTTTAGGAGATCTTAGAAACCTCCTCGGGGCACGTTTAAGCTGACACAAAGTGTTGTCACGGCGAATAGAAGCATTCCAGCGAACGACGAAGCTAAGAAGAGGATTAGTTCTCCAAAACACTACGTGCACGGTGCCAATAAACACGGTGGTTCGCTTGCCCATTGTCCCAGCGCGCATCGCATTTCTCAAATCTAATCGTATTCCCAGCCTTGTCATTTGCTGCGATACTTTTATTGTTCACCCGAAAACCCGTCGCATTTTTTTTCCGGGATTTGGTTTTGGGCGTTTTGATTGTGAGGCGAGCGCGCTACCGCGGAGCCACACCAGCTGCTTTAACGCGCAGCCTAAACCCGGGGTCACACTGTTATACATCACACAAAAAGACACTCTGCGAACAGATTCGAACGAGGGTCACCGCGAGATCCGTGCTTCGAATGCCACATGGCAATGAGTTCGAGGAGGAAACTTGGCACGCGGCATTCGAACCACGGATATTGCGCCGATTCGCGTTTGCTGACTGTCTTTCTGCACGGTTAATGAGCAGCGTGACACCGGCATAATAAACCGCACGCGTCGAGGACAGCTGCATGCTCACATGAGCCTCGCGTAGCGTCCGCCAGATGACCGCCGTCGCGGCGACGCGTCGCATCACGCCGCCCGAGTCTCACGTCGACTCCGTCAGAGGGCTTCCGCTTTGATGAAGGCGTCACCCTCCATGACTGCTCCACGTAAATTGCGAGATACCTAAGAAGACTAGAGTATAGGCCGCGGTGCTAATTCAGCGTACAAAAGGCGGCGTGCGGACACTGTCCGAAGCGTGATTCCAACGAAGGTCCTTCTGCCACATTGGCTTTACAAAAGACAGTCTGCAGACATGTAGGAAGCAAACATGCTTAGAACCCGCGTGTCCGCACATGTCATCGCGCCTGCAGAACAGCGTTTCGCAGGATGTGCGCGCAGTTTGACTGCCGTTTTAAAGTGTTCAATACTGCGTACTACGCATCCACACGGGACTGCTCACTTTTTAAGAGTGTAGAGGTTTGCTTTTTACGGGGATAAACTCGACATAGCAAGATGCGCACGACACGCGGCGTCCTTCGTCGGTATATTGCGCAGCCAGTGTTTCAACGACCGTGTAGCGAGCTCCTGCCACCGCCGGAAAGGATGTACGACTCTCCATTGAATTTTCGGGGAATCCGATCGCTCGACTTTTGATGCACACTCTTTCTGTCTCATTCGTCCTCCCCTCCTCCCCCCCCCCCCCACACACACACAAATAAAACAAAAAGCAATAAAAAACCGTTCGCATCGAACGGCCCACGCTGCCGACAGAAAGACGACGGTTATTCGGGGCGCAGATGCGCTTAAGAGGGCTCCCGACATCGACGGCTGTCGTCTCGGCGAGTTTATGAGCCTACATTTGGCGGGGGCTGCCACCCCCCTCCCCCAAACACGCGCACACACACAAACAAAGAAACAAAACGGAGAGGCCTTTGTTTGGGAGCCGGTGTCAGAGTCAGCTGTCGGCGTCCAGCTGCGCGATCGCTCGCTCGCCGCAGGCCCCGTGACAGAAACACTCTCGACGTCCGACGGTCCGAGGAGCGAGATGTTCTCGATCAGCGGGGACAACAAACCGAGCCACTAACCGTGGACGAAGAAGCTAAGTGCCGGTTTAAAGGATTTGAAGAAAAAGAAGAAATAAAACCGCATCCTGCGCTTCTATCTAATCACAGGCACACCCAGGTTATACAGTTAGAGCGGTTCCACGAAACGCCTTTTCCCTTCCGGTAAGCCGCATTCCGTCATGATGATGAAGCTCGTCCGCCACTTTCGCCATTTGTTTACACGGCTGGTGGCGCAAGCTACCGCCCGCTATAAAGAGTACTGCCATTAGCGTCTATTCATCCATCCATTCATCCGCAGACGCTTAGCTACTGGTATCGTTTCTAGTCGTGGTGAAACGCTGAAGCACATATGATGTGTGGCTCCGTCGACGACGAAACTCAGTAAGTAAGATCGTAGATGTATTTGGGCCGTATCAACTCAAGCTTACTCCGATGTTTATGTTTTGTTTGTTTTTGTTTTTTTATCGAGAAGTTGTCTTGTCCCGGCAGTCAATCATAACGCAAAAATAAATAAATAAAAAATTGACCGATTTGGAAAACATTGCCTCCGAGCATAGAAAGACAAGGCGAGAGTTCATCAACATGGCAAACGGCAAGATTTCGTGTAAAAAAAAAACAAAAAAGCAACGTAAACGTAAGACCGGGAAAAAAGATCAAAACTGGAATTAAGGGGCGAAATAAAAGTTCGCTCAATAATATCGAGTATATAAGCATCCTCGTTACTACGGCGCTATTCCAATTTCGTTGTGTTATCGAAAGTTACCTCCATCCCTGTGACATAAAAGTCGGCTCCATGTGCTGATGTAGCCGCTTAAGAAGGTTTTGATGAATTACTCGTTATGAACAATTAGGGTGGATGCTCAAGTCTATTGAAACCAGTGTTGTACACGTTCCTCAAAAAGAGGAACGAAAGCTCGCTTCTCGTTCCTTCTGATTTTTGGAACGCGTTCCCGTTACAAGTTCCATCTGTGAGAGAGGAACTCGTCCCCGTTACCGTTAAAAAAATGGAACGTATCGTTACATATACGATACTTCTGTAATGTGCTAATTACCATATTTAGTTAGATCAAACGAAGTTTTCTTTATATATTTTATATATCCCATCAAATGGCAACATACGAAGTTGAATGTCGTAATGGAATGACACCAGGAGAAGAAAGGAACCAGAAGCAAGATTCTATTTGTTGATATATTGACGTTTAGAAACCTCAGCGTTTCACCATATTCCTATTTGTGGGGGCAATTCAGACGAGCCAAATGTACTGTGAGCCTGGAAGGAAGAAGCGGGGTTAATTTCATCATTCTTTGTTAAAGGGTTACCTCACATTGTACGAGTGTTTTACAACAGCCTCTTTAAGTATAAGTCCTCTGCTTGAACTTAACAACAGTTGCTTCTCGATGCTGCTGTCCGCAAGAGGAGCAAGTGGAGAAGAGGGTAGGGCTTTTGGAAGCTCAGTCTTGAAAACTACCAGTCCCTCTTTGGGAAGGTAGGATTCCTTGTTACAGTTTGAAGGTGGGGGAGAAGGGGAGAGGGAATAAAGGTTAATTTTTGTGTATATTCTGTGTGATCAATGTTCGAGCTACAAGTGTGCGTTTGATGTCTGGTAATCTGGTCTTTTGTTGTAACTGTAGGTATCTTAGTGGACGTTCAGTGATGGCTGTAGTCGGCCTTAGATTTCTGGGTGTATGAGCATTCGTGGAAGCAAAGAAAGTAGCTGAGTTTGACAGGTCCTTCTTTGTGTGTCTTTTTTTTACTAAGTTTTGTCTTTTGTGTCGCGGTCTTGGGCACTGAAAAAAGAATCAATGTCCACCAGCTCGCCTGCACCCGACTGTTACCAAGCGAGGACCCGACAAAAGAAACTCTGAAATAAGTTACAAACATATTAACGAGATCCTGCTCTTTGTGAGGTTATTGTTTTTATACTTTTTAGAGTTAAAAATAAAATAAAAATTACCTCATTGGACGAACAAAAGAGAACGCCGTTCCTTTTTCCGTTCCAGTAAAAATGTGAGGCGTTCCCGTTCCAGTTCCACCGATGCAAGATGGAACGGCGGCGTTCCTTTGTTCCTCCTAAAAGGAACGCGTTCCAGGAACGCCGTTCCGTACAACGCTGATTGAAACGCCCTATAATTAATCTTCAATATTTATTAAAAATGAAGCAATAACCACATATTTAGAAAAATAGGAATTTCTATCTGGCTTAAAGCCCGACGTACACTTCGCGCTTTCCACTTTTCCCTCCTCCTCCTTTCCTACATCCTCTCCCCCTTTTACCTTGCCCCAACCTGGCTCCCCTCGCAGCTTAGGGAGCGCTAGGAGGATTATCTTCACTGCCGAAAACCGTAACTTTACGACGACCTTACACACACAAAAAAAAACTGATCTAAGTAAAATATGTCGTATATAAATAAAATGAAACTGACTTATTTAGAATAATTCTGATTTATATAAAATGAATCTTATGCAACTAAAATAGACCTATTTGAAATAAAATCATGTCGATAAAATAAAAGAAATCTAGCTCAAATACAATAAATCCGACATAACGAACATATATTTGACGTAAGTAAAATATATTCCAGTCTTCGGGATTGCCCGACGCTACAGGAGCATCGGGACGCCGTGTGCTCCGCCGCCCGTATACCAATAAAATCTACCAGTCAGCACCTCTGGAGTGGGCTCCCTCTACGGGCCTCCACTGCACCGCAAAGCGGTCTTGGATTCGGTTCCCGCGTACTTGTGGAAGGCTTGCCCCGCCGCCGCCAGGCAAAAGAGGTATTGCACTCATTAAATGATACGTTTACACTCACTCACTCTATTTTATTTATGGGCTACTCAACGCGAAGCCTTGTACAGTATATGTTTACGGCGGACTCAAACAAAAAAAGGGTGCGCTGCGGTTCGCGGCAATCCTCTAATTGCCGTAAACAGGCGGCGGCCGATGCGTTCGTAGTTTCTGCCAATATCGGTTCACTCTCCGCACGCCGTGGCAGCCTCGGCGGTCCTGGGGGGGGGGGGGCTCAGTTAAGCCTAAATGCGGGAGAGCGCGTCCCGATTTTTTCCCAGGTGGCCCATACGGGGAAGCCGGGAGGCGCTGGCCTCTAATGTCCGCGTGGCGCGCGGTTCACGCGTCCGCCGCGGCGTCCGAAGCGCAGCTAATTCGGGACCGGGTTATTAATCCCCAGCGCTGCGGGGATGGGGCACTCGCCGAGAGCTGCGCCTCGCGAGTGGCCGAAATTCGGGCCAGATATAGACCCGCTCGCCACCGAATCGTTGTGAGCATGCGTGGGCTCAACACCTCCGATGGGGCGTGGAGAGTCCCCAACATCTGATGATCGCTCCTTAGACGATGGCATTGCACCGTTCGTCGATAAGAAACCCCGAACAACGAATCAGGAAGCAAGGAGCGTGAACGTAGTACGCTACATCTCGCGTTTCTTAAAGGAATTCTGAAGCACGTTTCAAGAGATCGAAATTAGGAGCGGACTTCTATAGCTTTTGGTCCCGTGAATTCAGTTATCGCGTTTAACTTGGAGCAGAGGTAAACGGAAACCGCATTTATTTGGAAAAATACGCGCAGCGATTGCTACCGGGAATGTGGCGATCCTCTTTGCCGCCTGTTATCTGTCCAAAGCATCGTGACGTTATTGACAGCATCCCCGAGCCAGATTTGTGGCGAGCGAGGGTCATCTGACCCCGCTGATGACGTCACTTTTGCATACTTTTTCTCCCCACTCTCGCGCTTTTCCTCCGTCCACGCGCTGCCACCGGCGGGTCTATACATTCACGTGCGAAATGTTAATCGAGCCTGCGCAACATCGCTACTTTCTCGAAGCTCGTCTACTAATGAAGTACGTGAAACGTCAACACTTTTTCGATAATGTTAACGCGTTCGATACATTGACAACTTGGGTCACTGGTGTATACTTCGAAATGTCAATTGGCATTCGACGCCCTACTAATATGAAAGCAAACTTAAGACACAATTTTTAAGGCGTCTACATTACAACTTGTACTGTTTGTTCGAATTCAGGCATTTGAAGTCCATTTAACTGTTCGTAGTTATAGCACGCATAAGAGACTGTTCACACTCCTTTGCGTCTTCGTGTACGCTGCACGGAACGCGGCTCCGACTGGTGTGTCTAGCGTCCTATCCCGCCTAGACATCAGATGTGGTTCCCAAGTGGCAACAAACCCAGTCACAGAAGCCGGAGTGTCAAGCAGTCGGATGTCGCGATCCTGGGGTGGCTGGTCGTAAAAGTTCCGACAAAGAGTACGTGAAAACGCGAGTGTTTTCTGTCGGTGCACGGACGTGCCAACTCCTGGCTGCCGAAGACTTCCGTCAACTGTCAAGTACGAGAGCGACCTACAAGAGAACAAGGCGTCTGCCACTTCCGCGGACAGCGTGACAAACCAGTCCGAGACACGTTCCAGGCAACATACTTTGTATTTCGTTCTTCGTTCTTCGTTTTTTTTATATATCGACGAATGCCGCAATTGCACATTTTCTCCCCTCTTCCCTCTTTTCTTGCATAAAATGAAACAAATAAAATTGAATTAAATTGAATTGATATACACTTGTGAACCGGCCTTTATCGGTGGGGACATACTTTTTTTAGTGGATCAAACTTTGACTCCGACAGCGTAAAGGGATTGTCCGGTAATCTTTTCTCTTTCAGAAAACTATTAAATTATATTGTAATTGCTTTGAGGAATATCATCCGCACAATATCCGAATTTTCGATCCTCCGCCGCGCGAGTAATTCAATTTTAAACTGAGCCCAACTGCTCAGATATCACCGGCAGAACACAAAGTGTTTTTGTTCTTTTGGCAACAGCGTAAGCTGTGACGCGTGAGTGCCTATAGAGACGCGCCAGAGGGAAGTGGGAGGGGCAGCACTGGGAGCCAGCCGAGTACACCTAACGAGGCGGTGCAGGGGAACATGGGGCTGTGACAGTAACGAGGCAGTGCAGGGGGACGTCAGGGCACAGCTTTTGCAGCGGCGAGGACCCAAAACATAGTTTTCAAACCCGACGAGAAAAGAAGCGGTTGCGCGAGGAACGCGAGGAGCACGAGCGGACACTCCATCGCTCGGGAGAAGTGTGTTTCGGCGTCTCGTCGCAGCGGGGCGCCCGTCACGTGGCTCTCCTCTCATCCGTTGTCTGCCGCTCTACCTTTCCAATTTCGGCGGCCGCGTCTCGTGGCGATCTGCCAGGCTTTGTCAGTATAGAGGCGGCTAAGAAAAGGCCTATCGGTCGCTATAGGAGTCGTCGGAACGATATACTAAAACGCTCTAATAAGCTGGCCATGACTCTCCATTCCCTGCGCTTCATAAACTGTCAGCAACTGTACCTTACTATTGTTCGTGTTAATTATAAGGTTACTGGCATCAGCCGTGTGTAACTTTGGTATAGCGGAAAGAAACAAGACAGAAAGAAACGCCTCGCAGTGGAAAAACAAATCAAAGGGTAAATTTGAATATTGAAGTGTTTCCCGCCACTCTGAGCTAATTCGTCGGGATTAAAGAAACTGAATCGCGGGAAAGTAGCGACAAGCTCCCTGTACGGTCGCCATTTTGGCTCATAAAATGAGCAATTTCTTCTTGACCTCTCTGTTCTTGGTGAGCCGATCTAAATTCGCTGGTGACGGGTAGCTTTATCGAGACGCGTCTTGTATACCGAGATTTTGCTATCCACACACCGGCGAAACAAGCGTACATCTTCGCACCACCACCACCACATGCTGTGTCAGTGCTCGGGAGCATTGCAGAATAACTCAGACTCGCCTTGCACTCCTTGTCGCTGAGCAGTCACGGCAACGAGTGAAACGAATATAATAGTAAGAGATCCTTGTAAATAGGCAAAATTGATAAGTTGATTACATACACAGTGACAAAAAAGTTAGTATTGGCAAGGAACACCTTCGGTACGATGATGCTCCATGGTGATCTTGTTTTGACTGGATTAAAACGACTCTCTCGAAGTTTTGAAGATTTGAAGGTCCCAAAATGGCGATCACCATGGCAACGGAGACAGAGTTTTGGTCGTCTGTATCTTAGTATTTGTTTGTGTTCGGCTAGCAGGTAGGAAGGCAATGGCGCTACTTTCCCAAGACTCAGTGACTTTAGTTGGGATAGGTTGCCTTTATGCACGCTTTGCTTATACTTCGTTTCAGCTTCGGTCCAGACGCAGCCAAAGCTACAAGCGCGAGCTCCGGGCTTTCAGCATCCCTGCCAAGCACGCGCGCTCCTGCAGTGCAAGCACTGCTTCTGGGCCACATGCTCGCGCTTGTAGCATCGGCTGCGTCTGGACCGAAGCTGAAACGAAGTATAGGAGGATGGATGACATCTGACCATTTTCTTCCTAACGCTTTTGTTGCTTTTTTTTTGTTTCTGAGTGCGTGAAAGCGCGTCTCCCGGCCCGAGTTTTTGGTAGTGACAGTGCAACTGCGGCATTTTGTTATCATCTATTTTTTGCATTCTTTCAGAGATCGCGATCTGTCAGCATCAAGCACTAAAAAAAACACAAGAAAACAGCATCGTCATTGGCATAAACAGCAAGGCATTGATGCACCCTAGTTTGGGAATAATCTTCGTACCATTTCATTGGCAGTTTACTTCCGCTCGACTTTCACCGATACTATTTAGTGGACAAGGCCTGCGCCGTCTCCCCCTCCGACGTCATCACAAGTGGACCCACGCAGCGTCGCCTACCTTGGGTCAGCGTCGTCGCCAGCACGTCCTGCAGCGTCCCTCAACGAGGGTGACGCGAGCAGGCGGCGACTCCAAGACGGCAGCGTCTGCCACTTTGCGGCATCTCTCGTCGAGCGCGAGCGTGAATTTGCCTCTTGGGGAGGGTCGGGAATCCACCGACGATGACGTCACACTCAGGCCTTGTCTTCCAGCCGGTGCCGCGCAAACTCGGGAGTAAAGGCGGGCATAAACGGGTATTCGATAATTCTCCGGGAATCCTCGTCATCCCCATCAGTGCAAGCGAAGAAAGCGGCCGACTTGCCCGGTCCCGGCTCGTACGCCGCGCTCCCAGGGGTGGTGTGCTTTTCCCGTCCGAGACCCACCGATTGGATTATCCTATTTGCCAGGCTGGGCAAACAATGGAGCCCCAGCCCATCGCGAGTTCCCCGCGCGCTCCATTTGCTTTTCTCCCTGTCGCTTCCCGCCGTCCACGCGCAGAGGCCGCAGCGCGTGTACGGCGCTGTCGCTCGGGGGCGAGCCCTATCTCTCCCCCCCCCTACGCTGAAAGTACGGTGGAAGCTACGTGCTTCTTAGACCAGTCACATGCTCAATATTTCGCCCCGTAATCACGCCCCCCCCCTCCCCAATACCACCCCCCTATCGACGAACACAGTGCTTACAAACAAACACCCGCGTTCGCCCACACCGGCTATGGGCACTGCGCCGGCGCAGGAACCCGCTTGAGGCAAATCATCTGCGCATGCCCAGTACCGACAGCAGCGCCACCCAACGCTACTATTCATTGGAGCCAATCGAGTGAAAGGAAATACAGAAGGGCAAACGTAAAACGGAGTACAGAATCGCTAAAGGTCACGAGTATGAGCTCCTCATTCTAGGGTAGCTTTCAATTGGTAAGTTCCCGAGCGAAATAGACTCGGAAGACACGCTGTGTGCTCTTGTCAGGAAGGACGAAGTAGCCATTTTATTCCTTTCTAGTTTTTGCTGCCCACATGCGAACTGCTGCGGGTTACCGCGGGTTTTCAGCTGCGGTTCGCAAAACGAGTTTGCCTAGCCGCGGTGTCACGACGCTCCGGGAGGGAGGTGGGAGGCCTGGCGTCCTTCCATCGAACCCCACGCGTTTTCCCCAACCGGCACGGCTTTCGCCTCACGATGAACCGCGACGAACGCCACGAGCCGTCCCAGCCAATCCGACGCCGCGAAACATGTCACGTGACAATAGGCGCCTCACGGGCCGCTGCGCCCGCGGCCGAGCCACTTCGCCGCAGCCACAGACGCCCGGTCCAAAATCAACCGCCTTGATGGCAACAGGATAGTACGCTTCCTCACATTTTGTCGCTTTTTGCGTCGCTATTTCTATTGACAATAGTATTGTTCTTAATCACGGTTTTATACACGTTTAGCACTCGCAAGTTCTACGATATGTTGCTAAAAGTTTTCGTTTTGTATATTGCCCTGTATTATTATTATGGACTTACGCATTAAATGACGTGGATATATTTTTTGCTCAAATATTACAATTTTGTATTCTCGAGTAACCTGCCGGGACCTGAAAAAAATGCCCGCAGTATTTCAAATAACATTACTGAGAGGAAGAAGAAGATGAAGGAGCACAAGATGAATAGTACCAACACGGACGCAGACTGCGAGAGTACACGATAGCAGAAGTCGTATAAAGAACGTTTTACCAACGACAACCTTTCGAAGGTCCCGCTACACCCACACGGCGTTGGATCAGCTCCGGTGGCCCCCGTAGCGTCCGTTGCGGTCCATCGTGGGGTGGATCGGAGCGTAGGCAGGAAAGCAGCGGGAACCAAAGCGAGGAATGGCTCGGGGGCTTGGCCGAGACGTCCGCAGCTGCGCCCAGGACGCAGAGTAAACCTCGTTGCGGGGCCGCTGTCGCTGCTGCTGCCTGCACCCACACGCTCCTCGGAGGAGCAGCAGGTCGGAGTCGTACGTGCTGGGCTGTTTGCTGGCATAACCGAGGACCCACAAGAGGCTCCCTCTAATATTTGTTTTTCGTCTCGGAAAAAGACAAAACGGTAATTGGGAAAGGGGCGGGGGTCGCATTTAGGGACGGAGGTTACACGCAGAACGTGACCTTCGGTCGGTTGAACTTCCAATTGAGAGTATGAAGGAAAACTAAAATTCGTTTAAGGAATTGTCAACGTTGCGTCATGCTGCTTGTGTGCGTGCGCTTGTGTGTGCGCCCGCGCGCGTGCGTATGTGTGTGCGCGTGTGTGCGTGTGTGTGTTGAGAGGGGGACAGGTAAACAAACGCACGTAACAAAGTAAAATAAAAAGGTCAAATTCGGGTTCAGTGAGTGAGAACACGGATACCAAGCGAACGGGGACGCGGCAGTGGTGTCCGACCTGTGGCCCGCGTTGGCCCTGCTTAGGTGGCACCTAAAGGCATCCTTATGGCTTTGCTATCAGCCGAGTTGTCTGGCGAACGGCGTAGCTCTCACCGCACTGTCAGCTTAGCGCTGGACAGAATATAAGGAATGCCCACGCGGGCCTCTACACTCCGTTTCAGCACGACCCGAACCCCCCCCCCCCCCCCCGAAAACTACAACCTCGTCTGACCAATCAGATCGTCGGAGTAAGACACGTGACCACGTACGCTCGGACCGCACTCCTCGAAAGAGGGAGCTGTCACGTGCTTCCCTCTGTCTTGCTCACGCGTCGCAGCATTTGGCATTTACAAGAGTCATGCTGAAAGGAGTGTAGAGGCCTATGAGTTTTCGCGTGCGTGTAATTGGGCACCGTGGTCTACAACAGCCGCTCTTACATCGCTTATTCATCATACGAACCACAGTCTGCATGCATACAGATTCGAACGCGAGTCACCGCAAGTTCCGCGCTTCGAATGCCGCATGCCAATGAGTTCGACGGAAAAAACTTGACACGCGGCATTCGGACCACGGACATGACAATGCCCCGTGTTTTCAGACAGTTTTTTTTTGTATAATGTGTGAGCAGTGTGACCATCGCACTGCACGCATCCACTGCCATAAAATCCAACCTGTCTTTGCCTAACTTTGCTTTGCGTCGCACCATTTCTCAATTATGTCTCTTCCGTAAGATCCTTCACACTAATCCATCCCTCAGTCAATACATTTTTACACGACCTTTCGAGGTTTCATCTCCTCTCAACCATCCTTATGAAAGACGCATACCAATAGGCAATGCCAACACATTCAACCAGTCGTTCATACGCAAAACCTCCTCAGATTGAAACCGCCTTTCCACTTCCTCCGCCACAATCCAACCCGATGAATAGAACTCTCGCAAAATCGAAACGATCCCAGCGCCGTAGTGCCGGGCAAAGCATCTTCGGAACCTTTTGGCCACCGCTTCGGCTTCGATTTTTCAATCTATATTCACGACATCCCGTCAGGACCAACCAGGGAATGCATTTTCGAATATGTGACTTTCCTGAAATGTATGACGTTGCTTACCAATACGGATATAATGTTGGGGCACCTTTTATTGAGGCCACAGACGCAGGGAAAGGAAGGAAGAATAATAATTGTACGGGGCCGACCATCCTGCTCCATAGTCGCAATGTCCTCTAAGGCTTCTTAAATGATCCGTCACCCGGGAGTGTCATGCTGAACTCTGGAGTGACAGCCAGGCCGCCAGAAATATACGGGACGCAGCAGGCCGCAAGGTTGGTTCACACACCTGCGCGAGTCCGACCGAGTGGAACTGCAACGGTTTCCCACGTACGGGTTGCTATGGCAACGGTTGCGTTTGCTGCAAGAAAACGGGGTAAAAACCGGTTTTGTAGGAGCCGACGCAGCCGTTGGCTTAGCAACTCCGTAAAGGCCTGTCCAAACAGGCTACTACAAACCACACGACTCCTGCAAAAGTCGTCAAAATTGAACCGTCCGGCAGTCGTCGGTCGAATGTCTGTTTGGACACCGGCCGAACCAAATTCACGACTTGCCTCCTCGCCTCCTCCACTTGTCGTTGACGTCGGTGCTCGTCAGACTTGACGTCACACGCCACCTGCCAATGGTATGCCTGATGCCTGTCTATCTCCCGCGGTCCACGAAGTCGCCGACCTTGCTACCGCCGTCACCTCGGCAGGAAGGCCAAAGAGGTCCGGCTTCGGATGGATTTGGGAGATTCCTTCGTCGAAGCGCGCGTTTCGGCCGCCTCGGCTCAGCTTTTTTTCGTCAAAATCCACGCTCGTAGCTCGAAAAAAATTAATAAAGTGCAGTGCGCAAAAGGGAGACTTTTAGTTGTATGTAGAAACACTGAGAACTTAAGAATATAGCATTTATTTTATTAAATTTCAAACCAACCACGTTTGCTTGTCTATACGAGGTACGTTAGGAACAAGAGCCGCGGGAATCCGATCCAATCCACAGAACTGCTGGACGATGACACGACCTTGGACACGACGCGGGCTCACCTGGCTTGCCCCCTCACACTCGAGTCTTCCCTTTCCCATTTTCGGGACTCCCAAAGCGGCGGAGGCCTTGAGCGATTGACCGACAGCCAAGAGAGCGTGTGAGTGGCTCTCCGGACCCACGTGATGAGCAGAGCAAGGCCGCCGTGGAGGAAGCGAGGGGGAGATCTAGCGGGGGGACGCTTCCCCCGGCAGCTTTGACGGGAGGGAAGTTTCCCTCCGACGGCCGGAAGCGCAGCGCAGCAACAATTTGCAGGAGTCGTGAGTGTTGTAGTATCCTGTTTGGACACCCCTTAAGGGGCAGCTCCGCCGTCAATTTGAGCGTTTTTATCGAAACATATTTTCGGAAAGGGTACTAAAAATTTAGCCTATAGCAGCGGTTAAATCATTAAAAAACTGTTTCCATAATTTAGAATCGTTAAAATACGCTGCAACCGAAACCGAAACTAACTTGCCACTCGACTGGTCCGCCATTTTGACGTGACGTCACATATGGTATAAACACTCGCACGTGTGCAGTTTGAGCCTTGCCAGCCTGGCAGCAGGTCACTGTTTAGTGTTCGTGCCGCGGATAGAGATGGACTCATCAGGCTCGTCTGAATCAAGCAACGATAAGGATATGTTGATAGATTTTGAGGACGATGAGAATAGCCCGTTCTCATTCGATCCGCCGGCATCGCCTCCGAAGGAACCGCCAGCGGCGGCTGCATTCGTGATCCGCCGCCATGTGGACCCAGATGCCGCTTCCGAAGCGGAATGGTAAGGCAGCTTTTGTTGCTAGCATGCCAAGAAAAACTGATCCACGTTATGCCTCTTAATTGGAGGCACTTTTTGTTCTATCTTGGGGTCTGACAATAGACGGTTTTAGTAGACCGTGTTTTCAAGCCACGCTTCCGTAGTGCGAGACCCTACGGCACAACACCTATTTCCTCCAGTCGCCATAACGCGCTCTTACATAACTTTATAAACCGATAACAAAAGCAAAAAGCAGACAGTCGCTAGCACCAACAAGCTACAAAGCAAGCACCCTGACCAACATGTGACGTCACGGCAACGTCAGCGCCATCATGGCAGCCTCCGTGTGCCGCTCTTGCTCAGTGTTGCCAGTAGGGCGGCAGCAAGTGATTTGGGTGTGTACATGTAAATTTCAAAATTCATTTTCTTCTAAGAAAATTAATATTTTTCCGAGATATTTTGTACACATGCTCAGGAAGGGCATCCAAGTACATGGTGAAACTTTTATAGAAATTGGTGACCATCACAATTACGGCGGAGATGCCCTTTAACGTCGCAAACCATTGCAGCTGCATTAGGTCGGACTCAAAGCAGGTGTGTGAATCGTGCATTGCTCCTAGTCCTCGCTAACTCTAGGCAGCTCCTTATGGCCGCTGGAGGTCCGTGTCTGAACGAGGGCTCTCACGAAAATGAATAACTACAATGCGAGCGAGCGCTGACTTTAGTTTAATGAAGTGCTGAGATATACTATTTCGTCAACGGGGCGATCTAATTCGAAAGCATGCCATTCCTCTCCAAGGCCTAAGATGTCTCATAATGCAACCCACGCAGTGATGCAAACAGGGATTTTGGGAAGTTGTCTCTCGTCTCAATCAACTATTACCGATTTATTGTAGTGTCCCGCTTCTGCGCCGCGTTTCGCCTCTGCAGTTACGTTTATATAATCTTATTTCCGTACGTCGTACTCCCCTCTGTTATGCCGTTGGCCATGGGGGTATTGAAGTACATGAATAAATAATAGATCATAAAAAAGCTGTCTGCAGACATGTTCAAAGCATATGTGAAGCAAACATGCGTCGAACATTTGAGGGCTTGCCCGAGATCATTCATCATCATCATCTGCAGTGAGCACCGTGTCTTTTGTATGATGTATGAGCAATGTGAAGGGCGATTCACACGGTTGCGTTGAGTCCGACCGAGTGCGATGGTTGCTATGGCAACCGCTGCGTCGGTTAAGACAAAAGGGCGGTAAGAACCGGTTTTGCTGGCTCCGACGCAGCTGTTGCCATAGCAACCCTCGCACTCGGTCGGACTCAAAGCAACTGTGAATCGCCCTTATTCACGGCTGCCGTACGCGTAGTCCGCTCTACTGCCGCCAAGTGCACACTGAGGAAAGAGTCTCCGCTCCGAGAGCAGTCGCCGGATTAACGTAGAACGTGCCGTCAGTGACTGCAGGTTCTGCGCTACACGCTCTGCCGGGGGTTAGATCCCAGACTCGGGCGAGAAAGCGCCAAGAGCTGTCTTCAAAAAGTAAGAGCGGCTACTTTGGGCTACTTGGTTGGTCATTTCATAAAACTACAAGATCACAAGAGACCAAGACTACAAATACCGGAAGCCGTTTCAAGAAAAATCAGGTGGAAGTTCCGCCTCGTTTGAGACTTGTCATCTCTTCGCCCTCGTCTTCGCTGCGCACGCGCAAATTTAATCAAAAATGTGCAAAAAAATCAGAATTTTTTTCTTTTATAGCGTATAGATAGGGTTCAGCGTTTTCGGTTTTTATTTTTCCAAAATTCGGCGTACTTTTTTCGGTTTTTATTTTAAAAACAATATTTTCGGTTTTGTTCGGTGTATATTTATTCCCAAAACGTTTACCCTTTTTTTTCGGTGAATATGAGAAAATACCATCGGTCACCGGATCAGATGATCCTTCTAGCTGTGATATTTGTGATCACTCAAAAGAATAACGGCCCTTATACATACCTGGTCTTTGCTACAACTTCCGTCGGGACACATCTCAAAATTACGGAATTCGCGGGCATAATCTTCAGCGCGCTTCTTTTTCCTTCCCATCCTGACGACCTGACCGTCCGAAGTGATGACCGTACAGGAACCAACGGAATGGCAAAAAAAAAAATCCATTGTAATTATGTTTTTAACCACAGGGAAGCTTGAGAGAGGGTGTTAAGAAAGGTAATAACGGCTTTCCTAGATGTCCTCTGAAGCGCATGAAGCGAAAACCTTATACTAGCCTACATCCAAACTTTTGTTTTAGAACCGGGAACTTGACGTACACTAAGCTTGATCCCAGAAAGGACACAGATGTCCTGCGAAGGCCACTCGAAGACCTCTTTTGTTGCATGTTGAACCTTGGAAGAGGAAATCACGAAGATGTCACACAATGTCAAACATTGCAAAGCCCCCCTCTCTCTCTCTCTCTTTCCCGCCCCTCCCCACCCACCTCCCGGCGCGGCCCTAAAAAACTAAACTTTTCGGTTAAAACCGAATTTTAGAAAACGGATTAGACATACTTTTGTTGATTTTTATAGGTTTAAACCGAAAACGCCGAACCTACAAACTGACCTTTTTCGGTTAAAACCGAATTTACGAAAATGAATTCGGTGTACTTTTATCAGTTTTTATCGGTTTAAACCGAAAACTCCGAACCCTACGTATAGATAATTGCAGGCAAGGCGTCTATCGGCCGCCATGCCTTTGTACGTGCGAGAAGGTGCGTGCAGTTCTCCGGCGATTTCTTGAGCTACCACAACTAACTATATTTTCGGAATCACCGCATTTGCCCGTTCCGGTGTGCTATTTAGTAGAGAGTTTTAGTAGATCGTTCCGATGACTCCGATAACGATACCCGATACTACTGCCTCCGCCTTTGCGCTTACATATATAGTATCGTTATCGGGGGTATCGGAGGTATCGGAACGATCTACTAAAACTCTCTATTAGAGAGTTTTAGTAGATCCTTCCGATGACTCCGATAACGATACCCGATACTCTGCCTCTGCCTTTGCGCTTACATATATAGTATCGTTATCGGGGGTATCGGAGGTATCGGAACGATCTATAAAACTCTCATTAGAGAGTTTTAGTAGATCGTTCCGATGACTCCGATAACGATACCCGATACTCTGCCTCCGCCTTTGTGCTTACATATATAGTATCGTTATCGGGGGTATCCGGAGTATCAGAACGATCTACTAAAACTCTCTATTAGAGAGTTTCTAGTAGATCCTTCCGATGACTCCGATAACGATACCCGATACTCTGCCTCCGCCTTTGCGCTTACATATATAGTATCGTTATCGGGAGGTATCGGAGGTATCAGAACGATCTACTAAAACTCTCTATTAGAGAGTTTTAGTGAGATCGTTCCGATGACTCCGATAACGATACCCGATACTCTGCCTCCGCCTTTGCGCTTACATATATAGTATCGTTATCGGGGGTATCGGAGGTATCGGAACGATCTACTAAAACTCTCTGATGGAGAGTTTTAGTAGATCGTTCCGATGACTCCGATAACGATACCCGATACTCTGCCTCCGCCTTTGTGCTTACATATATAGTATCGTTATCGGGGGTATCGGAGGTATCGGAACGATCTCACCTAAAACTCTCTATTAGAGAGATTTTAGTAGATCGTTCCGATGACTCCGATAACGATACCGATACTCTGCCTCCGCCTTTGCGCTTACTATATAGTATCGTTATCGGGGGTATCGGAGGTATCGGAACGATCTACTAAAACTCTCTATTAGAGAGTTTTAGTAGATCGTTCCGATGACTCCGATAACGATACCGATACTCTGCCTCCGCCTTTGTGCTTACATATATAGTATCGTTATCGGGGGTATCGGAGGTATCAGAACGATCTACTAAAACTCTCTCATTAGAGGTTTTAGTAGATCCTTCCGATGACTCCGATAACGATACCCGATACTCTGCCTCCGCCTTTGCGCTTACATATATAGTATCGTTATCGGGGGTATCGGAGGTATCAGAACGATCTACTAAAACTCTCTATTAGAGAGTTTTAGTAGATCGTTCCGATGACTCCGATAACGATACCCGATACTCTGCCTCCGCCTTTGCGCTTTGTTGGGACCGAGCGTTTGACCCTGGTTGGTGGTGTGTCGACTCATGCCAGGCACGGGAGCGGGAGTGGGGCAGGAGACTGGGAGCCGATCAGCGGTAACGAACTGTACAGTATGTACAGATTTAATTACATCCTATGTACAGGTTAGGCGGATGATCGTCAGCAGCGTTCATCGAGGTTGCGAGTTCCAGCCAAAGAAAAAAGAACACCACGCTCTTGCGCGCGCTCTTGCACGCGCTCTTGCACCAGACCGTTTTGTTTCTCGTTGTCTTGCTAACCCCAGGTAGCTCGAGGCTGCAGGTGCGTCCTTTGTCCGGGACGTTCAAAACTACGCCAGATGAGTAGACTTCCCGGCGCTGCCAGTTCTGTCGGGGCAGCCGAGGCAGTTCCTTTCTTTCATGCCTCGGGAAAACGAGGGCGCAAGGTGTGGCCGGTCCATCTCGCCGATCGCCGATACTTGGTGATGAAGCCGGACGCCCGCAGGGATACAACAGCTCCTCCGCCGACGGGTAAACGGTCTTGAGGTTGAGGGGTCTGCAACCGCTCTGCCGAAAGCCGATGGCTCGCTGCTGTCCTCCAGGCCCCAGAATCGGCGCTGCTACTTTTTCACCTCTCAAACATGCAAGCAGCGCATGAATCACGGAATCACAAAACATCACACAACAGAAATCAGCAAGCATTCACCCCGCCCGGAAATTCGCCAAGTAAAGATCACCCTAATTAATCTCACTGTCATCAAATTCTGCCGTCCGAGCGCGGCTGACCCACCAAACAAGACATCGAGAAAGCACTAAAACACTAGAATTGCTAGAAATCTCCCAAGGCTTTATAGCGTCTGTACAACCCCTTTCAATACATGCGACTGAGAGTGTCTGCATTCGAGTTCAGCTTCCCCCGCTTGTATGTTACTCGGAAGTTAAACTCCTGAAGTGCTAAGCTCCACCTTAGCAGCCGTCCGTTTTTTGGCGACATTTGCTGCAGCCAGGTCAGGGGACAGTGGTCCGTCTCAAAGGTGAATGGAGCTCCCGCCAGGTAACAAGACAACTTTTGTGCGGCCCAGACTAGACAAGCACACTCCTTTTCGGAGGCGCTATACGCCTCCTCCCGTGTTGTCAGCTTGCGGCTCGCGTAGAGAATGGGATGCTCTTCGTCCCCTTCTTTTTGGCACAGAACAACCCCCATGCCCCGGTCACTTGCATCGCACTGCACAAAGAATGGCTGAGCATAATCAGGTGCTCTTAGCACCGGCCGCTCGGTGAGCGCCTTCTTTAGGCTCTGGAAAGCCTGCTCCTTTTTCTCGTCCCACCCGACTTTGTTGGGCTCGTTCTTCCTGAGAGCATCAGTGAGGGGACTGGCTACCTGAGAATAGTTCGCGACATATCGCTGGTAATAGCCAGTCAAGCCCAGAAACGAACGAATCTGCGAAACACGAATGCCACATTTCTCCAAAAATGTGTTCGTGAGGGCGCTAGTGAAAACACTACCCTGGTCTGATTGGATTTCAGCGGGAAATCCAATCCTCGCATACACAGACAGCAGCGCGTCCACGATCTCGGCTGAACTCAACTCTTTCAGAGGACATGCCTCTGGGAACTTCGTCGCGGGACAAAGTAGCGTCAATACATACTTGTACCCTGACTTGCTCACTGGCAGTGGACCTACCGTATCTATGACCAGGCGGCGAAAAGGCTCTGTGATCAGCGGCACTAGTCTCAGCGGTGCTTTGTTCTTCTCGTGCGGCTTCCCCACACGCTGACACGCGTCGCACGACCGTACAAAGTTTTCCGCGTCGCGGAAGCAGCCTGGCCAGTAGTACTCTTGTAACAGCCGGTCCTTCGTTTTCTTAATGCCGAGGTGACCTGACCAAGAGCTCCCATGAGACAACTCTAAGAGGTCCGAGCGGTACTTCTGGGGCACGACCAGTTGGTCGAGAACCCTGCCCTTACGATCTTTGTAATGGCGGTAGAGTACCCCTGCCTTGATCTGATACGAGACGTTCCGTCTGCTTATGCCATCTTTGGCGGTATCATGCAGTACTGTAAGGCTCGGATCACTCTGTTGTTGCTCAATGAGAAGCTCTCGGTCAACCTGTAGCAAGGCATGAAAGCTACGCGACGAAGGGGAGAGTACGAGTCCCCCCTCGTCCCCCGTTTCGCAGACAGGCACAATCTTTCCCTCTTCTACCTCCGCCGCGGTATCGCTTCTCGCGAGTTTCCCGGTTTCCCCGGCGGCGCTCCCGTGTCGCGTTGACCCCATTTTGTCCGTAGAAGTGGTCTCCGCATTGTCGGAGGAAGAGGGCCCGTCCGAAGTTGACTGACAGCTCGGTGGAACTTCATCCTCACTCCGACACACCACTTCCGCGGCTATTTGGCGCGCCCTGGCTCTCGTTAGCGCCTGCACCTTCCTTTCGCTAAACACTAGGCCCCTTTTCCGCAGCATCTGATCGGATTTGTTTGAAAACAAATAGGGGCAGCTGAGCGGCAGATTGCGGGAAACCGCGGCCTCGGTCTCCAGCTTCCCAAAGGGACCTTCTACACTAACGCGAGCAATGGGGAGGCAGGCCTTTTGATCTTCGACTGCCTGCTTAATCCATGCACATTCCCCCGTGTAGTCATCTGGCCTAACCAGAGACGGGTGCATGACATCGATGGTTGCTGCGCAGTCGCGAAGAACTCGGCACGGGCTACCATTGACTCTTAAGTCGTGTACGTAAGGCTCTAGAAGCCTCCGGTTCTCCTCGTCATCGACGTAGTGAAACACCACTTTTGGCTTCCGACATCCCGCCGCGATGTGCCCGCTCTCCTGGCAGTTATAGCACACCGGCGGTTTGCGCTTTTCAAACGACTTCTCTCTTTCGGGTTTCCCCTTCTCACTGGATCTCGACTCTTTTGAGACGTCTTCGCTCGGAAGCTTTTGTTCAGGTTGCCTACCTTCCCCATTACGTTTACCGGCCTTTGCCGCAGGCCATTTGCCGGTTCCGTCGGGCTTCTTAGGTTCCCCTCTGGCTTCCCTCTCGAGCGGACGCTCCTCTCCAGCTTTTCTACGTGAAGCGTATTCCTCGGCCAGCTCCCCCGCTCTCTCGACGGTGTTCACGTCAGGCTTGTCTTGAAGCCAGAACCTCACCGCGTCAGGGAGGCAACGGTAGAACTGCTCAAGGGCTACGCATTCCACTACCTTATCGTGCTCTCCGTACACATCGGCGCTTTTTAGCCACTCGATTAAGTTTGCCCGCAGGTCGTACGCGAGCTCCGGGTATCCTTGTTCGGGCTTCTTACGCATGCTACGGAATCGCTGACGAAAGGCCTCTGTGGTCAGGCGGTACTTTCGGAGCAGACTCGCCTTCACCTTCTCATACACTTCAGCGTCCTCCTTGCTCAGACGCGCGACAACGTCCGCGGCTTCACACGGGAGGAGCGTCAGCAGTCTCTGTGACCAAGTTTCGCGTCTGAAACCCAGTTTTTCGCAGGTACGCTCAAAATTCACCAAAAAGAGGCCAATGTCCTCGCCTACTTTGAACGGCTGCATCAGTTTAGACATTTTGAAACTCTCGACCTTCCTTTGACTTGACCCCTCTGAGCTAGCCCGCCCGCTGTCGAGCTGCCGCTGCTCCAACTCGAGTCTCCGAAGCTCGAGTTCCTTTTCTTTCAAGTCAAGTTCCCTCCTTCGGTCATGGTTTCTCTTCTCTACTTCTTCCCAGCTCTCAATGATCTCCTCATTTTCTAGATCTAAAGCCCGAATCTTATCAATGAGTTGCTGTTTTTTTATGGTTCTTACTACTTCTAATCCCAGTTCCTCTGATAGCTGAATCAGTTCCGGTTTCTTCAATTTCGCCCACTCCATGTCTATCGTGAATGCCACCCACGCTCGGAATATCCCTCTACTGAGAAGTACTCTAATGTCACGCTTCTTCAGTAGCCACTTAGGTACCCAAATGTCACCGATAAATTCCTAGCTATAAGGAACGACACTTGGCGAACCTCCGAACGAAAATGAACACCCACCCACCTCCGATGTCCGACGCATGTGACCCGATCTCCACCGCTGCCTACCAGTTGTTGGGACCGAGCGTTTGACCCTGGTTGGTGGTGTGTCGACTCATGCCAGGCACGGGAGCGGGAGTGGGGCAGGAGACTGGGAGCCGATCAGCGGTAACGAACTGTACAGTATGTACAGATTTAATTACATCCTATGTACAGGTTAGGCGGATGATCGTCAGCAGCGTTCATCGAGGTTGCGAGTTCCAGCCAAAGAAAAAGAACACCACGCTCTTGCGCGCGCTCTTGCACGCGCTCTTGCACCAGACCGTTTTGTTTCTCGTTGTCTTGCTAACCCCAGGTAGCTCGAGGCTGCAGGTGCGTCCTTTGTCCGGGACGTTCAAAACTACGCCAGATGAGTAGACTTCCCGGCGCTGCCAGTTCTGTCGGGGCAGCCGAGGCAGTTCCTTTCTTTCATGCCTCGGGAAAACGAGGGCGCAAGGTGTGGCCGGTCCATCTCGCCGATCGCCGATACTTGGTGATGAAGCCGGACGCCCGCAGGGATACAACAGCTTACATATATAGTATCGTTATCGGGGTATCGGAGGTATCGGAACGATCTACTAAAACTCTCTATTAGAGAGTTTTAGTAGATCGTTCCGATGACTCCGATAACGATACCCGATACTCTGCCTCCGCCTTTGCGCTTACATATATAGTATCGTTATCAGGGGTATCGGAGGTATCGGAACGATCTACTAAAACTCTCTATTAGAGGTTTTAGTAGATCGTTCCGATGACTCCGATAACGATACCCGATACTCTGCCTCCGCCTTTGCGCTTACATATATAGTATCGTTATCAGGGGTATCGGAGGTATCGGAACGATCTACTAAAACTCTCTATTAGAGAGTTTTAGTAGATCGTTCCGATGACTCCGATAACGATACCCGATACTCTGCCTCCGCCTTTGCGCTTACATATATAGTATCGTTATCGGGGGTATCGGAGGTATCGGAACGATCTACTAAAACTCTCTATTAGAGAGTTTTAGTAGATCGTTCCGATGACTCCGATAACGATACCCGATACTCTGCCTCCGCCTTTGCGCTTACATATATAGTATCGTTATCGGGGGTATCGGAGGTATCGGAACGATCTACTAAAACTCTCTATTAGAGAGTTTTAGTAGATCGTTCCGATGACTCCGATAACGATACCCGATACTCTGCCTCCGCCTTTGCGCTTACATATATAGTATCGTTATCAGGGGTATCGGAGGTATCGGAACGATCTACTAAAACTCTCTATTAGAGAGTTTTAGTAGATCGTTCCGATGACTCCGATAACGATACCCGATACTCTGCCTCCGCCTTTGCGCTTACATATATAGTATCGTTATCGGGGGTATCGGAGGTATCGGAACGATCTACTAAAACTCTCTATTGAGAGTTTTAGTAGATCGTTCCGATGACTCCGATAACGATACCCGATACTCTGCCTCCGCCTTTGCGCTTACATATATAGTATCGTTATCGGGGTATCGGAGGTATCGGAACGATCTACTAAAACTCTCTATTAGAGAGTTTTAGTAGATCGTTCCGATGACTCCGATAACGATACCCGATACTCTGCCTCCGCCTTTGCGCTTACATATATAGTATCGTTATCGGGGGTATCGGAGGTATCGGAACGATCTACTAAAACTCTCTATTAGAGAGTTTTAGTAGATCGTTCCGATGACTCCGATAACGATACCCGATACTCTGCCTCCGCCTTTGCGCTTACATATATAGTATCGTTATCAGGGGTATCGGAGGTATCGGAACGATCTACTAAAACTCTCTATTAGAGAGTTTTAGTAGATCGTTCCGATGACTCCGATAACGATACCCGATACTCTGCCTCCGCCTTTGCGCTTACATATATAGTATCGTTATCAGGGGTATCGGAGGTATCGGAACGATCTACTAAAACTCTCTATTAGAGAGTTTTAGTAGATCGTTCCGATGACTCCGATAACGATACCCGATACTCTGCCTCCGCCTTTGCGCTTACATATATAGTATCGTTATCGGGGGTATCGGAGGTATCGGAACGATCTACTAAAACTCTCTATTAGAGAGTTTTAGTAGATCGTTCCGATGACTCCGATAACGATACCCGATACTCTGCCTCCGCCTTTGCGCTTACATATATAGTATCGTTATCGGGGGTATCGGAGTATCGGAACGATCTACTAAAACTCTCTATTAGAGAGTTTTAGTAGATCGTTCCGATGACTCCGATAACGATACCCGATACTCTGCCTCCGCCTTTGCGCTTACATATATAGTATCGTTATCGGGGGTATCGGAGGTATCGGAACGATCTACTAAAACTCTCTATTAGAGAGTTTTAGTAGATCGTTCCGATGACTCCGATAACGATACCCGATACTCTGCCTCCGCCTTTGCGCTTACATATATAGTATCGTTATCGGGGGTATCGGAGGTATCAGAACGATCTACTAAAACTCTCTATTAGAGAGTTTTAGTAGATCGTTCCGATGACTCCGATAACGATACCCCGATACTCTGCCCCTCCGCCTTTGCGCTTACATATATAGTATCGTTATCGGGGGTATCGGAGGTATCGGAACGATCTACTAAAACTCTCTATTAGAGAGTTTTAGTAGATCGTTCCGATGACTCCGATAACGATACCCGATACTCTGCCTCCGCCTTTGCGCTTA